>CAUYQU010101732.1:0-63349 GCA_963574635.1 Cheracebus regulus | reverse complement strand
GAAATATAAAAACATCTGTACATAAAAACAGTATTAACAAAATTAAAAGATAAATAACAAGTTATTTATTATTTATTAAAGGGTGAGAATTTTTTTTTTTACTTTAGGTTCTGGGGTACCTCTGCAGGTAATGCAGGGTTTTTGCATACGTGCATACATAACCAGAGTTTGCTGCCTCTATTCCCCCTTCATCTATATCTGTCATTTCTCCCCAAGTTATTCCTCCCTACCCTCCCCACTCTCCACTGTTCCTTCCCTAGGCACCCCCAAATGCCCCCAGTATGTGACCCTCCTCTCCCTGAGTCCACATGTTCTCATTGTTCAACACACACCAATGAGTGAGAACATAAGTATCAGAAGGGTAGAGAACATGTTCACCTTTTTATCTTCATTTTTATTTCTGCAATTCCTAGAAGAGTAATTGCATATAAGAGTATGCATATAGAGTAAATGCTTAAGAAATATTCGATGAATGAATTTTCTGATTGTTTATTTATTCAATAATTTTAGTATCTGTTATCTAACTAAATGAACATATTTTAATTATTATTCATATTAAGCAGACAAACAACTTGGGCTTAAAGAAAATGCATGACTTGCCCACATTTGTTCAGCTATGGAAGAGCAGAGGTAGAATTTGAACTTAGGACTTCTTTTTTCCACATCACTATTCTAAAAGCATTTTTCTTACTGTTCCCAATATCCTGGGGAAAAGTGAAAGAATAGGAAACTAATATTTCTGAAGCCTCTGCTAGCACTTGCCCACATTATCTCACTTGCTATTTTTAACAGTCCTGTGAGGAAAGTATTGCTTATTGCTACTGTCTTTTTCTACAGACATGTTCTTTCATCTTTGCTTAGCAACATATTAGATTGTGGAGTTTTAAAGCATTCAAATATATTCTATTTCTCACTTGATAAGCTTTGGGTTTGACACTAATTTTGCCTGTTTTTTGAACATTAAACCAGTGATTATAATACATAGTTACACTTAAAATATTTTTGTGTGAGCAAAAGGGTCTATTACATGGTAAATCTCCTAGGTTAAATGGTGAATTTAGCACTTGAACCTCAGCTTCCAAAGCCCATCTATTTTTTTAGCCATACCATAAAACAAGGTACTTTCTCCTTCGCATTAAAATAGATCTCAAAATAATCCACGAGTTTCACAACGTAGTTTGTTCTTATAATTTTATTGTAGAATCTTAGGTAGTCAAACATTTTTTGCAATACTTCTTAACCAGACAGAACCTCTGTATATCATCTAGGAACAGATAAACCCACATGAACAAGTTTTGCCTTAGATAGGTAAATACTTAAAAAATCTATTTTCCCTGAGAGGCCATAAAGCACTCTTTGGCTGATTAAAATGTTCAAATGAGTATTCATATTCCACTATTCTTTTAGTATTTAGCTGTTGAATATTTATACATTTTAAGAGTGTACTAAGTGTTGGAGATAGAATGATAAATAATATCAACACGGACCCACCCTTTAAATGCAGTTAATATTTTAGAGGAAAGACAGATATAATTAAAGTAAATTCTTATGAGCACTGCAAAGAGATATAGAAGTTGCTAAAATGTATATGGCAAGGAAAAGTGACCCTTTTGGGGAATCAGGACAACTGTATAAGCTATTCATTGCATACATCTGGGGGTGGGGGAGAAAATGGAAACTGGAAGAAGAGAAGGAAGTTGTCAAGGTGACATGATAATTCTGGCTTGCAAGACTGAATATAGATGGTGGTGCCATTTACTTAACTGGGTAACACTGGAAGAATGCCAGGTTAGTGTAATGAAATAGAGATGATAACAGAGGAGACATGTACATGTTGAGTTTGGGATGTAGATATCTCCAGAAGTCCTGGAGATATATGACCTAGAGCTTAGAGGAGAGGCCTGGGATATGTAAATGTAGAGGTATTCAATATTAGGTGATGAATGATGAAGAACTTACCTAAGGATAAAACACTAAGCAACTAAATTAGAAGTCTTAAGACTAATCCTTGAGAAACTCTATAGTGTCTAAAATCCAGATGGAGGCAGAGGATCCAGGAAAAGAGATTGAACAAAATAGAGAGGTTGGAGGGTAAACATGAAAGGATGACATTCTGAAGCCAGAGGAATAAGCTTTCAATAAGGTGGGAATTTTTTACTGTGCTAAAGTACTGATAGGTCAAGAAAATGAAAAATAAAATATGATGAAGAGTTTCTTTGTGATGTTACGAGGGACATTGAGGCTTATTGACAGGAAAAAGCCAAGTTGCAATAGGTTGATGAATGAGTGGCAAGTAAAAGAAACATTAAGAGGCAGAGACTCTAGAGTTCCAGAGTTCAAATGGAGCAGCTGGCTTTAGGTAGGAGGAAAGATGTTTTCTTTTTTAATTGAAGGAAAAGTTGAGGAGAGATTTGATACATTTTCAGTAAATATGGCAGCAAAAAGTAAGGGATATTTCTGTTTGATGGCATCCATTTTCTCTGTTCAAGAATATGTGGCATTCTAAGAGTGATGGGGCATTATCAGTTAGCTGTTGCTGAGTAACAAGCAATACCAGATCTTAGAGGCTTGAAATGACAGCCACTTATTGTTTCTCTTGAGTTAATGGATGCAGTGGTGAAGTTCAGTGTATCTGGACTGGGTTCCATTGATTTGGACCAGGCTTGCTGCCTGTAGTCGACTTCCAGGTAAACTATGAGCTGGTTGACCTAGAATGACCTCAGCTGAGACCATTCACTTACCCGCCAAGTTTCCTACAGTCCTACAGTAAGTTAGACAAGGCTTGCTCTAATACTAGTAGCAGTATTCCAGGAAAGAAAACAGTTATGGACTGAATTTTGTGTCACCCCTAAATACATATATTAAAGCCCCCTAACCATCAATGTGACTGTATTTAGAGATAGCACTTTTAAGGAAGTAACTAAGATTAAATGAGATATTAAGAGTGGGTCTCTGATCTGACAGAATTAATACCTTTAGAAGAGATACCAGACAGCTATCTGTTTCTCTCATTCTCTCTATTATGTGAGGACACAATGAGAAGGGGGCTATCAGCAAACCTGGAAGAGGTCCTCCATCAGAACCTGACCATGCTCTGCTCTGATCTTAAACGTTTAGCCTCCAGAACTGTGAGAAAATAAATTTTTGGCATTTAAGCCACTCAGTCTACGTTATTTTGTTATGGAGCCAGAACAGATGAATATAGAAACAAACAAAACATGTATGTCCTTTTTTAAGCTTCTGCTTGCATCAAGTATGCTACTACTTCATTGGCAAAAGCTAGTAGCACATCCACACTCAGATTCCATATTGGAAAGAACCCCAAAGTTATAGGGAGGGCATTCACTAAAGCTAGTTATGCAACAAATGTAACAGGGAGGGGAATGTGGGTATGACTATTTGGGAAGAATGAACAATGTTTATTTGCTGTGCATGTGTAAAATTGATTGATAAGATAAACATATTAGTAGTTTTAGTCTGTGATGAAGGCTGGTTTCAGTTAGTAATTATGAAGTTGTAGTCATACTAATCAACATTGTCTTATGACATTTTTTCCCAAGAATGCTAGGGTACCAGATGTATTAGTCAGCTTGGGCTACCATAACAAAATAGCATAGACTAGGTAGCTTAAAAAAACAAAACTTATTTTCTCAGAGTTCTGGTGGCTGGAAGTCTGAGAGCAGGGCTTTCTTCGTGGCTTGCAGAGAGTTGTCTCTCACTACTCTCACTATGTACTTACGTAGCCTTTCCTTGGTATATATAAACCATGGTCTTCCATATAAAGAGAAATTACTTTCTCTTCATCTCCTTATAAAGCCACTAATCCTGTAGAATTAGGACCCCATCCTTATGAAATCATTTAACCTTAATTACCTCCTAAAGGTCCTATCTTTATATACAGTCACATAAGTTGTTACTTTTCAAAATATGAATTTTGTAGAGATATTTGGTTTGTAGCACTGGGATACATAAAAGAGAAGATGGCATTTTTTATAAAAGTTTTGCCAGATGATAACAAAAATACAGAGGATCAATGGAATCAGTGTTTTTGGTTAAAGATAATTTAAAGTCCAAACTGAAAATGGAGGGTAGAGGGAGAAAAAGAAAGTGATGGAGAAGGAGATAGAGAGTAAGAAAACAGAGTTGCCACTAGTTCGGAAATGCAATTGCATCTAACAGCAGAGGTGGAGCAGTCAAGCTGAAAATATGTCAGTTGGGCAATTAGAATTAATTATCTGGGATATAGAGTAGTTTTAGGGTTGACATGATTTGGAGTGTATTCATGGACATGGATCATGGAGGTTAAGAAAATCTCATTGCAGAGGAGGATGAAATAGAACTGAGAGGGCAAGTGTGTTATAAAGTTTGCCCATGTGTGGTGTTGTCATCGAATCCAGTGGCAGGGACTTGGTGGGAGAAAGCCCATGAAAAAACAGCAGTGTTTTTAATAAATGAAAAGATTGACTCAGAAAGATGTGAATGACACCAACTAGGGACATTTCCCTCCCTTTAATGTTTCTGAATAATCATCAGTGAAATGCATACATTGGGCTTTAAAATTTTATTTGTAGGAATAATCACCTTACAATTTGCAACATGAAGCTCTTCCAGTAAGAGGAGTAAGTGTTTTGTTTTCTGAAGCACTCAAAGAAATGAGATAGGTCAGTTTGTCTACATTTAGTTAATCAACCAAAGGAAAGGCCAAGATTGAGGTTATGTGACTTGCTATTGTATTTGTTTTTCTAGCTTTTTAGCTGACAGATGGCTCTTCAATTTTTTTCTCCCATTGAAGCTTCTGCTTTAGTAAGTCAATCTTCCATTCTCACATGTCTGAGATCTGGAGGGGCTCAGATGCCTGAGTTATTTTTCTGTGTGTTTATATAGCACCTCTCATTGTAGTCTTTTTGAAGAAGGTTAACAATCTTAAAGAAAAATGCCATCAGTCTTCTTCCCAGACGAAAAACACTAAATACAGGAACAGCCAAGATTAATGGTAAAGCGTTGAACAGACATTATCCTATACCTACTCTACCTGTTTTTCACTTGGAAATTACTTTTAAGGTGCATGGTTTCTGATAGACCTTTCAAAATATTATACCTTCTTTTATTTTATTCCCCATAGTTGCACATAGAAGACATATGGATCTGGGGTTTTAAGTACAACATACAAGTTTCCATCTTCATTTGGTAAGGCTTTCTGATTTCCCTTAGGAGAAATTGGCTTACTTCTTCCCAATCAATATAATAATAATTAATAGTACCTCTATAAGAACAATGAACACATTCAATATGCTTATATTCTTAATTTTTTTTTTTGATATGGAATCTCACTCTGTCACCCAGACTGAAATGCAATGGTGCGACCTCAGCTCACTGCCATGTCCGCCTATGCAGTTCAAACAATTCTCCTGCCTCAGCCTCTTGAGTAGCTGGTACTAAATGCATGCACCACTACGTCTGATAGTTTTTGTATTGTTAGTAGAGATGGTTTCACCATGTTGGCCAGGCTAGTCTTGAACTCATGACAGGTGATCTCCCTGTTTCAGCCTCACATGGTGCTGGAATTCCAGGCACGAGCCACCACTCCTGGCCATTTTCTTAATTTTGAAACGACACACACTTAGCATAAGGTTTGACAATTAGTAACAACTAGCATGAATGTTATCTGCCTACAACTAGCTAAATACTTTACTATTGTTCATTTATTTAACTCTCCTAAAAAATATATGACAGTAGAAACTGTTCAGCTGAATAAAGTTTCAGGGAAATAATTTCTGGCAGAGAGATTATAAAGAAAGCCTTGAGTCAAAAGAGTTTGTCACCCTTGAAGATATTAAGGAGTCCATTATGTCTTGGACTGCAGACAGTCATAGATTAAATGATGGAAAAAACCTCAATTGGCAGCCAGGAGTCAGATTGTAGAAGACCTTATGTCACTTTAGGATATGGAATTTTATATGAAGCAGAATGGAAAGTCATTCAGAGTTTCAGTAAATAATTACCACATAAATGTTGAGTGAATTTAACTGAAGAGAATATTTATGATATTATTTAAGTATATCATAAGAGATTTCGGCATCTGTAGGGTAACGTTGGTTTTTAAACACATGTCTTGCCCAGCTGTCTTAATATAAAACATATATTATTCTGTGGTCCTTATATACCAAATGTAAAATGATATAGACTGAGGAAATTTGTAAAGGAAAGAATCTGAGGCTACCTTGAAGACAGATCTCTCTCCTGCTTTTCTTTGATTTCCTGCTGAGATCTGGCAGAAAAGCCCAACCCAGAGGAAAGTGAGAGGAGAAGGAAGCTCTGATGTGATCCTTACAGATCAACCTTCTGGGGAACAGTAGGATGGAGAAGAATGGGTCAGGGCAGAACAACAGTGAGAGCTTGAGGTGAATGTTAAATTTGTGTTCTAGGTGCCTAACTTCACCCTTGTCCTAGGTCTGGGATTAAAAGTGAATCTGATTTTTATTTACTTGTAGCCAGAAATATCCTCACTAAAAGAAGATATTTAGAACACCTGGATTTGAATAGTTTACAGTTGTTATGTCTTCAGCTAACTTGCTTCATCTTCTGTAAACCATACTGCCCTCATCTATAAAATGTGTTTGCCTTGAAGGTTCACAAGGTTAGATAAAATGCTTAGGGCACTAGCATTGTAACGCCCAGAGAATATAGTGGCTCCTCTGTGTTCATGGAGAATTTGTTCCAGGGACGTTGCAGATACCAAAATTTATAGATGCCCAAGTTCCTTATATAAAGTGGCATACTATTTGCATATAACCTATACACACCCACCCATATATTTTAAATCATCTTTAATTGCTTATAACACCCAATACAATGTAAATTCTATGGAAAGAGTTGTTACATTATATTGTTTTTATTTGTACTATTTTTCATTAGTGTATTGTTACTCTTTGTTGTTTTTTCTTAAATATTTTGGATTGGCAGTTGGGTGGATGCAGAATGTTCTGATGTGGAAACTGCAGGTGCAAAGGACAAGTTATAGTAGAGCATAATTATTATGCTGATGATGAATTGGAATTAAATTAAATTTCTACTCAGACTTGCTTGTTTTTGTCTTCCTTGAAGCTTGATGTCTTTCCAAGGAGTGCAGGTCATAGGATTTTAAGCCACAAACCAAGTAAACAGAGATACCTTGAGATTGGAAAGCATGGGTGTTCATAAATATTGCTTAGAATATAACATGGCTAGTTTAGTTAAAGTCACATTGAGGTGGTATTCTAGTTACCCTGGATGATTCAAAGAATGTGAACCTATTCTCTGCCCACAAGGAGCTTACTGATGAATTTTAAAAATTAGGAAAATTATGTATTAATAAAAAGTAAAGCTATGTTTCAGAATTTATTTAAATTTTCCTTTGAAGATTTTTTTTACAGTGCCTAAAGGAGCAGGGTTAAAGCATAAAATGCCTCATGTCAACCTATACCAAAATTCGAGTCAAGATTTGTAACATTTGTTTAATGAATAAAATAATTTGAGGCTATATTAATGCATAATATAAAATGCAGCCTATAAAACACTTTTTGAAGAGAAATTAAATTCTATACAATAAGACATAAAATTCTGTAATCTGTCACAGTTCTTTGGCATCAGAGAGAAATACATGACACCCAAGTTAGCTAAGAGTGCACAGTTGGTGGAGAATAGATTCTATTACCATGGCAACCTGATTTGAGATTCACAAGGTATGTTTTAAACTAGGCTCCTGACTTGAGAATGAATACAAGCAAATAATTAAATAACTAAATTGCTGAAACAGCACGTGAGAAGTACAAGTATATTTAAGGAAAAAATTTATCCCAAATTTAAATTATCATCTGTCCATGATGAATCAGAATAATACCAGCTTGCATTCAGCAGTGATTTCTATTTCAAGCTGTTCTATGTAAAGATTTGGGTCCATTCCTTTCATCTAGATCTATTTATATATATATATAAAATCTGTTATATATATATATATATATATATATATACATATATATATATATATATACATATATATACTTGAAATTGTTACTTAATTGTATACAATGTGACCAAATAGAGTTTCCTTATCTATAAAATGAAGGAATTGGAATAGATGATGTTTCGGCTTCTTAATTAGTGAGGGTAATGAGATGAATGCTGTTTGTTTGTGATCCCAGCAGTGGTTTGGTGGAGCCTTTTAAATTCTTCTTCAATAGTCTTAAAATGCTTTTTTCCACTCAGTTATTTGGTATGTGGTTAGGCATGGAACAATTTAGAGACAAATGTGAGATACCTGTTCAAATTATTTGAAGCTAAAAAAAAAATTGTTGGAAACATGCAAATATTAGCACATGAACTTCAAGGCAAGAAAATCCTGCCATATGTTAAAAATGGCTGGAATTATAATTGAAAAGTTATTGGCAATGTGGCAGCTTCTCTCTTTCTCCATCATCATCATCATCATCACTTCTCTCTTTTCTTTCTACATTTGCTTTATTAATTTTTCCCTGGTGCCAACTTTCTTTGCTCTGTATACATATGGGCCCCACATGGCTGCCTTATACTCAGATCTACATTACACTTTAGTTTGGGTACTTAGCAGATATTGTCTAGAACCATGATTTCCAAAATATTTCCTTGTGAGATCCAGAGCTATGAATTCTTGTGACAGACCAGATAGCTACAGGTAAAAAGAGTGCAGTGCAGATGCAACCATCCTTAAACCATCCAAAAACAAACAAACAAACAATATATATATATATATATATGTGTGTGTGTGTGTGTGTGTGTGTGTGTGTGTGTGTGTGTGTATGTGTGGTGTGTAAGCATGTACACACATACATTTCCTCCTATATTCACTAAAGTAATATTTAAATTATTTAACTCCTTGCACATTTTAGAGTTGTCACCCGAAACTTCTCATCACAAGTTTATTGTTTCAAAATATGTTTTCTGGTTATTTGTTTATACTGTATTAGCTTTTAATACATGCCCTCCCCAATATGTTTGGCTATCATTCAATCCAATGAGGGACTAAATAGATTAAAAGACAAGGGAATAGTAATTTACTCATTTTTCTTCCTGCCTACCTGGGACTGGGACTTCTCATCGCATCTTCTTCTGCCCTCAGACTGAATTCTACTACTGGCTTTCTTGACTCTCCAGCTTGCAGATGGCACTTGGTGGGACTTCTTAGCTTCCATAATTGCATGAGCCAATTCATATTGATGATATATAGTAGACCAATGTCTATCTATCTATAAATATAATACAATATACATATGTTTCACTGGCTCTGTTTCTCTGGAGAACTCTGACTAGTTCTAATCATAGATAAATGGATGGGTAGGTAGGTAGATAATGAAGAGACACATAGATAGCTAAAGGCAGGAGCCTTGCCATGAATCTGGGGAGTAGTAAAACTTCCATATTTCTCACTAACATGCTGACTTTTTTGTTCGTTCTCTTGGGTATCTTTCTTAGCAACTATGAGCTTTGACATTTCCCTTTGGTGCTTGAATGATTCAGACTTAAGGGCAATGAACACTGAAAAGATTCATTGCAGGCAGGAGAAATGCTATTTTTCATTTACAGCATGGGGAAAAAAGCAATTTTGAAAAGGAGGGGTTAATTATGGAAGATTAGAAGACGATACAGTTTTTTCAGCAATATCACCTTTAGAAAAGACTATATGCAGAAGCTGAGTATCTGGAGGTAAATTTCCCTAAAAACATGCATGCGTCTCTAAACCCCTGAAAGCCTGCATGTGTATAACCTCATGATGCCACTTGCTCAGTTTGAAGACTGATTTCTGGACCCTGCCAGTGCTTCAAATAATATGGACTATATGGATGAAATGCTCTGGAAACACGTGAGATACTTATTTTGTAAAACAAAAAAAAAAACAATATTTTAGATCCAGCTCCAAATATGACGGTGAACTCTGGAGATGTGGGCACAGAATTAGGCTTAATGTTCTGCAGGTGATTCTGATATATATGGCCTTCTAGATGATTATTTTGGAAATACTAATGTAGTCCTAACAATAAAAAAGCAGTAAATGGGAACTTGAATAATTTCCCTACCTCTCAACATACATAAAAGGAGATCAAGTTCATAATTCCTAGCAATATTTCTCACATCTCCCATTATTTTTCCCCAACTCCATCATGCCCAACATTCCGACTGCCATTACCCTCCAAAAAGCAAACCAAACCAACATCCCCCACTCCACCCTCCACTACTGAAAGTCTTTCCCCTTCTTCTCTCACCGCTTCCTACAATTTTTGTTTCCCAATTCTGTGTTAGTTCATCAAAAAATGTACAAGAATAATTAGAGCAAATACAGATTTGCTACTAAGAGCAGAAGACAGGCAGATACTTTGATGCAGAGAATGTGGAATTTGATGCCTTTCTCCTGCCTCCTGTAAACTCATTGATTGGAGAGAAGCCTCATGAAAGAGGTGTTCCAGGAAGTCTGCATGATATGTACCAAAAAATAATAAATATGCTGAGCCTTGTAAGAGAGGGTTTTGGGGCCACACAAGCCCCATGGCTTGGGTTTCTCTCCCTTTGATCAGAGCAGACTGCAGACAGAAATAATTGTTTAAAACTCAGTTTTTTAAAACTGAGTTCATCTATATCTGAATTGTCAGAGATACCTTCTGAAGAATAAAATAGATATGAAAAATTATGGCAGTCTGGGTTCTCTGGAAATGTGTGGACTGCAAGAGGTTTATTAGGGTCAAAACTGGTGAAAGAAATGGGAGAAAGAAGGACTGGATACAGGGAGAAATTTAATTGCCATGCAGATTGACAAAGCCTCGGTCAATCCTGCTGGGATCTCTGGGTTTATATGGATGGACAGAGTTGCCTCATTTTGGCTGAAGTTGCTAGGTCTTTATATCTTCATTTCTCTCAGTCACAAAAGTTGGCTTCCCTGGGGAAAAAAAATGACCTGTGAAGAGATTGGTCTCCACAGCTAAGGCAGACCCTCTGAATGGGCTCACTGCTAAAGATTGCCTGCTGATCACATTACCCTCAACTTGGGAACCTCCATGAAAAGGAATCTAGGTCATGCCTTTCTAAGTCTACCTTGGAAATGAACAGTGAAATAAAGAAAGAGGGAGAAAGAAAACAGTGGTTATGGACATGAAAAGACAGAAGGGGCTTTGGAAAGGGGCATGAGAAGTGGGGAAAACAGCTATCACGCTAGAATGCCTTCAACTTTGGGGAGATAGATGGTGAAACAAAATTCTAGGGTATTTTGTGCTTTATTCAATTCAGTTTCCTATCAGCATTTTTTTTTAAAGGGAATCATTATATATGGAGTAATTGTGTCTCCCCAAATTCATATGTTAATAAACTAAACCAAACCCCACCAAATGTGATAGTATTAGAAGTAGGACCTTTGTGAGATAATTAGGATTAGATGGGGTCATGAGGGCAGAATACAATTAGTGCCCTTGTAAGAGTTATGAAAGAGCTTGCTTCTCCCTTCTACTCCCCGTCATGTAAGGATAGGATGAGAAATCGGCAGTCCACAAGCCCTAAGAGGGCTTTCACCTGACCATACTGGCACACTGATCGTGGACTTTCAGCCTCCATGACAGATATTTAAGAAATAAATAGCTGTTGTTTATAAGCCACACACTCTCTTGTAGTTTCGTAGTAGCAGCCTGAGCTAACTAAGACAAGACTTAAGTAAACATTTCAATTCCTTTTCAGTTCCTGTTCCATCTGCAATACTAGGACTAGGCTGAATTCAAGTTTTCTGTGAGTAACAATGGGATTAACACTCCCTTGTTTAAAACCTTCTGTGACTTTCCATGATCTTCAAGATAAAAACTTCCCAAAATGACAAACAAGATTTTGCCTTTGGTTGAGATCAGTCTCCTCTCTTCCCTCTTGCTCTTATAGGAGGGTACATTCAAGCCACATCATAAACACCTAGTTGGTTTGTACACATCTTTCCAACTTTTCTCATATACCTTTTCCTCTGTTTAAATCAATTATCTTCACTTAGCTTCCTCTTCCCTCAAATTTCAACCCAAATACCACTTGCTCAGAAAGTCTTCCATAATGCCAACACCACAATTGTACTCTCCCTCACAACTGTATTTTTTCTTTCAAACTATACATAATACTCTAAATTATTAATTTATCTTAATTTCTATATTCCATAAGAGGCTGAAAATTTGATGAAAACAAGGAAGCATCAGTTTTGTTCATCACTGCATCTCAGTGCTTCATGTGGGAAAGGAAGGTTTTAATGGTAGAGTTATCAGTGATAAGCAACTGATCATGGGAGAGAATTCTAAAATGGGCAGCTGCAGTACTGAAAAGAGAATTAAATTATTATAGTATCTTCAGAGTTGGAATAAGAGTAATTATTATAACAATGATAATAATAGTAAACACATCAATTATACAGCACACCATGCACAGACCTGGGTGTTCTAGATACATTATTTTGTTTCTTAAATAATACGATGAGATGGGAATCATTATATCTACATTTTCAATTGCAGGAACTAAACAACAGAAAGGATAAATAAATTCTCTAGTGTCACACACTTTGCAAGTATTAGAGCCAAGGATATGAACTCAGGCAGTTTGGTTCCCAAAGCAACACTCTCGATATTCAATTCTGTCTCTTTAATATTTGAGTCTGACATTGATAATAACAATAGAAGTGGGTATTTATTAGGATTTTTAAATTAAAAAGTAGATAGTATGTAGTTCTATGATTTTCTTGGTGAAAAGTAAACTCCCTCCTCCGTCTCCTCTTATATCAGATGTATTGGCACCTACTGGGTACTCTGATCAGTTGTTAGCTGTGTCTGTTAGCTATTTAGCTGAGGGACTATACAGAAAGTATGAATGATTTAACAATGTCTTTTGAGGTTACATAATAAAATAATACAACAAAGTCATGAACTATAGAAAAAATGGACTTGGGTGAAACTACCACCGACTTTGGAGCCAAAAGCTTTTGCACCTATTTCTACATTTGTAAAAGGAGACATTCATCATATCTTACTTAAAAGGATACTATAAAGGACAAATAAGCATAGTATTTTCTGTAGAATAAATAAATGACAGAAAGAAAAATGCCCATTTTATTTTTTCACCTTCATTCCAAATTTTTCCATGCTACCTACTGTCCCAACTTATAACTTCTTTATAAACCAATCATAGCTAGTTTAGTTTATGTACATTTAGTCAGATAATAAAATTTGAACAAAATTTATCCAATGGATTATCACTATGACTTATGTCCAAGTTTATAATAACTATGCATTGCATTTTATAACACTTTTATGCCCAAGGCAAATGTAATTAAGGTTGTCATAACCCTGCTTGTACATTCATACTTGATTGGATGTTAATGTGTGTAACTTTGAATTATACCAGTTCCTAATGGGTTTTAAAAATATTATAATATTTTTGTGCCATGAGCTCTTTATTGTTTTCTCAGCTCTAATCTAGTCTAAGGGCTACAATTTTCTCCCATCAGCACCCATAGCATACACTGCTAATCATCAAAGTTTTCTTTCCAACTGAGCTGTGACAGGTTCTCCAACTCCTTCTTAAACAGCCAAACAACTGATTAGAGTTGGCCTGGGAAACATTTGTTATTCCAGGAAAGAGAAATCAGAAAAGTGACATTAGTAAGACCTAAAGAAAAAGGGAGTTAGTAAAGTTTTATGAAAGACAACTTGAATTATAAAGGCAATGCAGACAAGAAAAATGATTCATCTTAATATTTTGATTCAGTCTCTAACCCCATATTACATTTTTGCTTTAAATTATGCCATCCTCTTTTCTGTTTCTGTATTTATATCTCCAATGAGGGAATAAAATAGGTTTTATATTAACTTAGTATTAAATTATTATTCAGGTGTTTTTACTTTAGCGAAGTCAAATCCATTTTTTTTTAAATCTACACTACATATAAGGCAGCTCATTACAAAAGATGGGGGGAAGAAGACATGCCTGGCTTGCTCCCACTAAATTCTAAGGCCCTTTTGAACAGCAGGTTCACACTTCTAAGATTATTCGAAAGTGAGAAATAATGGATAGAAAGAAGGAGGAAGAGACAAAATAAGGAACATTGGAAGGGGTAGATACCTGAGATTTTAATTCTGTGCTTCTTAGTATTTTAAAGGTCTCACATCTTTTTAAAAAGTTGGTGAAGGCTATTGGCCTTCACTCCAGTCACTGCCATTAATAATTTTTAAGTTTTGTATACAATCTCACTGACCACTAGGGACACCCATGGATAACAACATAATCACTCCTGCATTAGCTAGATGTGGCTTTCTGGAAGACAAAATTAGATTACTCACCAACATTAAAACAAGGGTATGATTTTTCCCATGACCATAGTACCTTATACAACATGTCAGAGTCTAAGTAAGCCAGAGGCCTCCTCAAATTTCCATTCACCATTTTAGAACATTGTTTCCCACATTTCGGCTATTTGCCTACCACTTTCATGGTTTTACTTACATCTGTATAAAATAAAAACATTTAATTCATCTAATATTTTTAAGACCCATTTTCTAACAAATAACTTGTATACATTTTCTATTTCTATGGTAAATGTAAAATTAATATAAATCTTATATAGATGTTATTTCTATAGTGATGTATCCTATAAATTTTAATGTATTACCTCCACTTCAGAGATATGGAAAGTGAGAGCTGAACATTAAAATAACTTGGGTAAGTTTTCACTGATGATACATGGAAGAAGTGAGATTCAAGTACAGGTATGACTGGCTTTAAAGCCTTTACTCTGAGTTACTGAGTTTGTTATTTGTTAGGTTTTTGTTAGGTTATAAAACATTAAACATAAAGAATGTGGACAGACTTCACTGATAAGTTGGCTAACTAATAAATTGGCTATATATATATTTGATTTCCTCTATAAGAAAGTTAGGAGAAGGTCTCATAAGCATATTAAAAAATGGCTAAGCTTAGGTCATTTATTTTGAAGCTTTTTGATATGAGTGATGGGTCTGTTTTTTTTTATTATTATTTATTTGATTGATGATTGATTAGAAACAACCTTTCCCCCATTAGAATACATTCTGGTGAAAATGTCAGTTAAAGTGCTCTGCTATGCCTTGGAAAAATAATTGACATGTCACTGATAGCTGGCCAATCAAATGCTATCTCTCTGAAATGTGAAAAGGAGCATGTTAGTGAAAAAAAAATCAAAAAATTATTGGACCTTATTCATTCCATTGCACACTATCTAAAAGATGTCTATTACCTCTTGTACCTCCACCCAATGCTTTTCTGGCCCTAGCTAAACCTGGATGTCGCTTCCATTCTAGGAGCTTTAAGATACCCTGTCAGTAAAGTATTTATCTGCTTCAGTTGGCTAGTCCATTTCTAATAGCTCAAATAAGAATTTTAAAAGATGCAATTCTTATTTCTAAATTTCCTTCCAGAAAGATCAAACGAGTTTACATTTCCATCAATTGTATATGAATGTGTTAAGGTAGTATCTTAAAGGAAATACAGAAAAATACCCAAATGACAATTGGGAACTGGCAATGTTTTCATTTGAATTTGCTTGATCAGAAACATTTTCTCTTCTTTCATTAAAGCAAACTGATTCTTGGCTTGCAGTTAATATCAAAGTAAATAATGACACCTCCACCTCAAAGTTAGAAAATTCATTTTTCATGGGGTTATAATTCCTTTAGCAAACACAAATATCTTGATTATGTTCTGTGAAAATTTTCTTTATAGCAGTATGCTCAGATCTCCACTGGAGTCGCTTTGAAACTTGTCCAATCTTGCCAGCAAGTCATCATCTAGTAGATGTTTCTGTGAATAAACATCCAATTTACTGCAATGATTTGCAAATTAATTGTGCCTGTCTCTCAGTATCCGTCTTTATTCAACTGCATATAGTAGCAATGAATATATGAGTGTAAAAATAACTATGTATATATTATTTAAATGGTAATTAGAAAGCAAATCACCTGTAAAGCTGATGGAAAGATTGTTAAGTTCTATTGAGCTTGAAAATTCTCCTTTATATTTAGTGTTAAATTTAAATGTAAAAAAACAAAAGGGTTAGTTAAAAAAAAAATACAAGCGTTGAGCTATGAAGATGATGTGGTTACTGACACTAAAACTGATGACAAATTTTAAGAGTAGATTAAAGTATTTCCTTCCTTGGGAATGAAGACAGAGAAGGAAACCTGTAATTAAAGCATTTGTGTTGACGGTTTAGGAGTCTCTAGCAGCAATGAATCTCAAAAAATAAACAAGTTGACTGATTCAGCTCAAAGCAGAACAGATGCTGTTCAATAAAGGGAATGTTTTTAAAATATGAGAAGTAGATAAGTTCCCATGATTGTTAGTAGAAATTAGTACATCAGTTTGAAATGTTGGCAATATTCAGACAGAGGAGTGTAATTCCATTTCGGCGGACAAATTCGAGTTTCAGAATCAATTATCCTCTGTGATCATTCCATTAGAAATATCACATTGGAGATAGCCAGAATGGAACAGAAAATTTATGATGAATGATTGTGTGCAAATTTCTAAAGCCAAAAGACACTCAAAAAACATTTCTTCCCCTTTCATATCACTCTCTACACATGAATCAACTCCAATAAAAACCAGAAAATATTTATTGAACATTTATTAAGTCCAAGGCAGTGTACAAGAAATTGGAGATATGGTTGTAAACAAGTGGGTCAAACTGGCTTTCCCCTCTAGGAGAGAGAGAAACATGTAATGTATTTATGTGTGTGTACAGGTATGTGTGTATAATATCATTTCAGGAAGTTATATGAGCCGCAAAGCCTGTTAGAGCATGATAGAAGGTAGATGAGACCAATTTAAAAAGCATGGGCAGGAATAAGCTTTCTAAAGGTAACGTTTGAATATACTCTTGAATGAATTCAGGAAATTAGTGAAGATTTCCTTGCCAAGGAAACAACAAATAAAAATGCTCAGGTGTGGGAATAAGCTTGACATGTTTGAAGATGAACATGGAGGTCTTTATTTCTAAAGTTAAGTGGGAGAAGGAGAAAATAGTACATGATGTTGAAATGGAATTATGTATGAGCAGAACATGTAGGGCCTTGTAGATCATGATACTTGTTTGAATGGAATTTGATGGTGAACCATTTGAGTCCTTTGATCATAGGGTCATGGTCAGCCATTTCCTTGTTTTCTACCATTTTCCCATTAGATAGAAGAGTCTGTAAGAGTTTGGTGATATTCTTCTTATTCACTGCTTATATTCCTAGTATCTAGCATCATGTGTATGTAAAGCATTAAGCACACACTAAGCATCTATAGACTGTAACTGGATATAAATCTGGTTCCAAAATATTAGTGAAACTTCATGTTTTAGCTACACTTGGCAAAAACGAAGAGAAAATACTATGGTAATTAGAACTTAGAATCAAATACATGTATTTTTAGCTAAATAGATGATTGGGACAGTACTCTCCTTCCCCACTTGGACATATGTCTTTTTTTTTCTATTTTCTAAGGGAAATCAAGCAAGATGTAAATGCTATTACTTCAGGCAGTGCCTTTGTAGACTAAACTCTGTCCTTCAAACACAGTGCTCACATTAATTAGAATAGACCAGATGGGAATATCAGAGGCTTAAGATACTCTGTAGGTTTATATCAACAAAATGCATCAAATTGAATATTTGTCATATTTCTCTTTGTGATAACTGAACCATTTCAGCTTTTAAGATAGCACATTACGTAGAGAGTAAAGAGGTTTTGGCTCTCCTTGCAGATTTTAGGCAAATATGAATCTAGATTTTCCCAGATAATATAGAGGATTTTTATTAATAAAAATGAAATTACTGTCAAATAGTGAATACTATTTACATTATTGTGTGCTAAAGGTTGGGGAAACTTTTATCATGATTCTGAAATATTACTTCTCCCTGGAAATTTCCTGACTCTTTCCCTAATTTTCATCCTAATAAAGTCATATATATTCTGTAAAACCCAGTCCCAGATTAAGTATCTATTGATACGACCACACTGGGCAAAATTAATTATCATTTTTTTATGTCCTTACTACCCTTAATTCATAAACTTGTCATATTTCTCTGAATTAATCAGTTTACAAGTCAATCACCTCCACTTTGTTGCGAGCTTCCCTAGAAAATGGATTAAAATTCATCTTCTCCATCTACTCAAAAGTTTAGCAAAGTCTGGCGTGTGATGAACTCTGGTAAAAAGCTAAGTGAATCAATACACATGGATATAATATTATTTATTTGTCTAGATTGGGGCTCAGGGTTTTCTGTTACTCTGAAAGCAGCACACTATTGGTCTGATGTTCAAAGATAATTTACAGTTTTTCTCTGGAGATAAAATGAACACAGTTTAAAGAGAAACAAACAAGTTAGTGTTTATTACAGAAATAGTTTTTATGTTGACCACTTTGACTGATCAAGTTCTGGAAGCCAAAGAGAAAGGGTTTTTTCATAAAAGATTATATGAGGTACAGTGGTCTGTACCTGTAATCTCAACTACTTAAGAGCCTGACACAGTAGGATTGCTTGAGGCGAGAAGCTCAAGACCAGCTTGGGCAACATAGCAAGGAAAAAAAAATAAATAAATAAATAAAAGAGGAGATGATATTGACTAGTGTAATAAAGAATGAGAGGGTGGGATGCCTGGTGAATATGAGTGCGAAGGAAAACTAGCTTTAACTAGAGCCATGGTCATAATTTATAATCTGCAGGACTGAAACAAATAATGTCAAATAACATTTTTAATTTTATTGAATGACAGGAAGAAAAGAGCTAAACTCCTTAATCTTGGGATGTTATCTTAATACTCATGAATAAATTTGATTTGGGGTAGAGGCTCTATATAATTAGATGGAGAAATTTTTTTTAAAGTTTGAATTAATCATTCATGGAAGAGAGAAATAGGGAAAGTTATTTCATATTTTTTTTTCACGACTTTTCTTTTAATTTTTTTTTCTCTCCATTACCATGTTTTCCAACCTCTTCCTCTCTGCCCCTCCTAACTCTTCACCTGTCTTTGCTTTCCTTTTCTCTAAAATGTGTTGATTGGAGGAAAAATATATATAAAAGCTGAATATTGATCTCAATTGTCTACATGACAGATTCATATCAAATTACTCCAGCAAAAAATACCGAATTTTCCTTTGAAATAGAGGCAAATTTGATTCAGAACACACTACATAACAAATTGGTAAATTTTAAAAAAACATGGGAAAGTTTTCTTTTTTGAGAAAATTTAATTTTAATTTTTTAGATAACTTACAGCTTTGACTTAACTTGCATTTCACTAATGTATTATCATAAATTGCCTTGCCTTTTTGCTGCTGACTCTTCTCCAGTACAAGCCTTAGCTGTCAATTGTAAAGAAGCAAGGAGAATATTCTGATTTCTGTAGAAATCGCAAGTGGTCAAGGAGAAAGTCTAAGTCAGTGCTGTAGCCATGACATGTCAATGAGGATTCATGGGGTGCACTGTTCATGGGCAGATGAATATGTGCATACTGAAGACTGTCCCCGAGGACGGGCTGACGTCAATGCAGCATCTGCCCTTCTGAAGCATGCTGGGCCCTTTTATTACTGAAATAGCTCCACAGAGTGGCCTGGGCTGGCCTGAGATATAGCAGCAGCTGTGTTTTTTCCCTCCTTCCCTAAGAACACAAATTACTGTATTTATGAAAAGGGTCTGTATGGACAAACAGAATTCTCACTTGTTTTCCTGCCACTGAGTTAACTACAAACATATCCACAAGGAGATGGGCAAACTTACTTCATGATCTAGAACATCCACAAAAGGCTTGCTGAATTTAAAAGTATTGATTTAGAACTTTAGTACGTGAAACTCTAAAAGGGTGTTGTGGGAAGCTTTTGGAATTTGATCTTCTTTTCGATGATTCTTGATTAGTGAGTGTCACCACCATCCAAGACAACGTTACATGGAAGGTACAACACCTAGGACCAAGAAGCTTTTGAAGGGCTTCTGACAACATTTGAAATTATATGTAAAATTTACATACACAGACATAAACCCAGAAAAATTAAAATTATAATGGTTTAGCTAATTGCCCATGAATTATTTTGCAATTAGCCAGTTGCTCAATGCAAATCTTATATAGATGTAAAAAATCATAAAGTGAATTTAACTTAATAAGTTTAAAATTGTAAGAAAAAATTAATAATGGAATTTATAAGAACCCAATTATAAAAATTAGAGGATTCCACTTTGTTATAATTACCTAGGATATTCAATAGTTTTTAAGTATATTGTAATATGCCTAATACAATACAGGGTAAAGATACCCAAAGTGGAACTGTATGGACTATCAGGGCACCAGAATTGTCCTAAAAGTCCTCTATTCGCACATAATACTTACGAGTTCTTTCTCCTTACTACACCACTCATCTATTTACTTCTTTCTATTCCCATGCCACTAGAGTCCCCTTTACTACTGTTTATCATCTGAACTCACTTTCATTTTCTAATAATGGTTCTTCCTGCCTCCAACTGTGCTGACTCCTTTAGATCACTAAGCTGCAGCTTAGTGTAATCCATCATGTTCTGACTCTGTTCTTCCCTCCAAGGACCTCCCAGTATAGTATGGTTGGCTGTGTCCCAAAACTCATCTTGAATTGTACTTCTCACAATCCTAACTTGGCGTGGGAGGGATCCAGTGGGAGGTAATTTAATCGCAGGGACAGTCACCCTCATGCTGTTCTCGTGGTAGTGAATGAATTCTCACAAGATCTAATGGTTTTATAAGGAGCTTTTCCCCCTTTTGCTCGGCACTTCTTGCTGCCACCATGTGAAGAAAGGCATGTTTGATTCCCTTTCCACTATGACTGTAAGTTTCCTGAGGCCTTCCCAGCCATGCTGAACTGTGAGTCTATTAAACCTCTTTCCTTTATAAATTACCCAGTCTCACGTATGTCTTTATTAGCAGCATGAAAATGGACTAATACAGGAAATTGGTACCAGAAGTTGGTGCTTGTTTAAATAAAAACTGAAAATGTGGTAGTAACATTGGAACTGGCTAACAGGCAGAGGTTGGAACAGTTTGGAGAGCTCAGAAGAAGAGAGGAGAATGTGGGAAAATTTGGAACTTCCTGGAGACTTGTTGAATTGCTTTGAGCAAAATGCTGATAATGATATGGACAATGAAGTCCAGGCTGAGATGGTCACAGAGATAAGAAACTTGTTGGGAATTGGAATGAAGGTGATTCTTGCTATGATTTAGCAAATGGACTGGAAGCATATTGCCCCTGCCCTAGAGATCCGTGGAACTTTGTACTTGAGAGATGATTTAGGGTATCTGGTAGAAGAAATTTCTAAGCAGCAAATCACTTAAGGAGGAAGCAGAGCATAAAAGTTTGGAAATTTTTCAGGCTGATGATGTGAAAGAAAAGAAAAATCTTATTTTGGGGGGAGAAGTTCAAGCCTGCTGCAGAAACTTGCATAAGTAATGAGGAGTTGAATACTAATCATAAAGACAGTGTGGAAAATGTCTCCAGGGCATGTCAAAAAACCTTCAAGGTAGCCACTTCTATTAAAGGCCCAGAGGCCAAGGAAGGAAAAATAGTTTTGGGGTCCATGCCCAGGGCCCCCAGCTCATGCATCCTTGGGACAGGGTGCCTTGTGTCCCACCTGCTTCAGCTCCAGCCACGACTAACAGGGGCTAACATACAGCTCAGACCATTGCTTCGGAGAATGCAAACCCCAAGCCTTGGCAGCTTACATGTGATATTGGGCCTGCAGGTACACAGAACTCAAGAACTGAGGTTTGGGAACATCCACCTGGATTTCCGAGGATGTACAGAAATGCTTGGATTTCCAAACAGAAGATTACTGCAGGGGTGGAGCCCTCATGGAGAACCTCTGCAAGGGCAGGGCAGAAGGGAAATGTGGAGTCAGAGCCCCCATACAGAGTTCCCATTGTGGCACTGCCTAGTGGAGCTGTGAGAGGAGTCCCACTATCCTCCAGACCCCAGAATGGTAAATTCACTGACAGCTTGTACCCTACATATGGGAAAGCCACAGACACTCAACACCAGCCCATGAAAGCAGCCAGGATGGGAGCTGTACCCTGCAAAGCCACAGGGATGAAGCTGCTCAAGGCCATTGCAGCCCTTCTTTTGTATTAGCATGACCTGGATGTGAGGCGTGGACTCAAAAAAGATAATTTGGGAACTTTAATGTATAATGACAGATCTTTTGGATTTCAGACTTGCATGGGGCCTTTAGCCTCTTTGTTTTGGCCAATTTCTCCCATTTGGATGGGCTGTATTTATCCAATGCCTGTAGCCCCATTGTATCTATGAAGTAACTAACTTGCTTTTTTATTTTACAGGCTGATAGGTGGAAGGGATTTGCCTTGTCTCAGATGAAACTTTGAACTTGAACCGTAGAGTTAATGCTAGAATGAGTTAAGACTTTGGGGGACTGTTGGAAGGGTATGATTATGTTTTAAAATGTGAGGACATGAGATTTGGGAGAGGTCAGGGATGGAATAATATGGTTTGGTTGTGTCACCATCCAAATATCATCTTGAATTATAGTTCCCATAATCCCCAGATGTTGTGGGAAGGGCTCAATAAAAGGTAGTTTAATCATGGCAGTGGTTACCTTCATGCTGTTCTCATGATAGTGAGTGCATTCTCATGAGATCTGATGATTTTATAAGAGGCTTTTCTCTCTTTTGCTTTGCACTTCTCCTTGCTGTCGCCATGTGAAATATGATGTGTTTGCTTCCCCTTCTGCCCTGATTGTAAGTTTCCTGAGGCCCAGCCATCTGAACTGTGAGTCAATTAAACCTCTTCCCTTTATAAGTTATCCAGTCTTAGGTACATCTTTATTAGCAGTGTGAAAATGGACTAATATGCAGTGCTTTCAGAGTAAAATCCAACCTTAAATGTGATGACAAACAGTCTCCAGGTTTTGGCCACAGCTAAGCAACCTCCTACAACTCATCTTTCTCAATCCCAAACATTTTCTTCTCTCCCCTTTGCCATGCATAGATACTCTATCTTTTAATCATTTTGAACATTTTGTAGTTCCTTAAATAATCAATAATTTTATCTCCTTTGGGTTTCTGTGTATGTCATTCCTTTCACTGGAAAGGTTTTCAGATTCCGTACTTCCACACTGCAAAGTTGATATTACTGCCTCATCATTAAGGTCTTAATTTATACATAATTTATTCTGTTCCCCAAAATAAGCTGGTTGGTGAGTTTATCAACTCTCAAATTTCTTTACTCTCCTTTCCTTGAGAACTCCCCTCTTCAGCCATAACACTCTTCTGATTCTTCTCTCTAAATGTTATACTCAGATCTCCTTCTCTGTGATTCTTTCACACAGTTTTCTCCTTTTGAAATTCCTAGCCTGGCTTATTCTTATACTAGTCAACTCCTATGCATTCTCCAAAATCTCTAATTCATACTACTTCTAAGAAGATTTCCCAGGTTACTCTTCTCCTCTGTGATAAATTTTATACTCATGATATATATTATCTGTTAAAGTTATTCAACATTTACCATATACTTCTCTGAAATGTCACTGATGTCATTGTCAGATATCATTATTCAATTCTGGTAATAACAGCTCTGGTGTAAAAAGAACTAGTTGCAGGTTCTTTGAGGGCAAAAATATATATGTGTGACATTTATTGTTGAATGAATATGAGTGACAAATTGGAAGGGAATATTTTAATTCCCAGTAGAGAAAACAAATCATGAAAAATTATTTATAAAAACATTCTAAGAAATTTCAAAAGAATTTTGATCTTTAATAAATGTTGTTTAGAGACATCAGTTTGGGCTACTTGCCATGAATTATTTTTTATTATAATTTTAACTTTTATTTTATATTTATGAAATACATGTGCAGGTTTGTTACATGAGTATATGGTGTGATGCTGAAGTTTGGGGTGTGATTGACCCATCACCCAGAAAGTGAGCATAGTACCTCACTTAGTTTTTTAAACCTTGGTGCCCTCCTTTTCCCCTCTTTTAGTAGTCCCCAGTGTCTATTGCTGCTATCTTTATGTCCGTGAGTACCCAATGTTTATCTCTCACTTATAAGTAAGGACATGTGGTATTTGATGTTCTGTCCCTCTGTTAATTTGCTTAGGAACCTTCAACTTCATCCATATTGTAGCAAATGATACTTTTTTTTTTTGCTGGCTGCATAGAATTTCATAGTGTACATGTACCACATTTTCTTTATCCAATTCACCATTGATAGGTACATAGGTTGATTCCATGTCTTTGTTATTGTAAATATTCCTGTGTTGAACACATAAGTGCATGTGCCTTTTTGGAAGAACAATTTATTTTCTTTTGGATATATACATAGAAGTGTGATTACTGGGTCAAATGGTAGTTCTGCCTTAAGTTCTTTTAGAAATCACCAAAATGCTTCTTACAATGGCTGAATTAATTTACATTTTCAACAAT
Source organism: Cheracebus regulus (assembly GCA_963574635.1). Taxonomy (NCBI): domain Eukaryota; kingdom Metazoa; phylum Chordata; class Mammalia; order Primates; family Pitheciidae; genus Cheracebus; species Cheracebus regulus. Next base: position 38,857 of record CAUYQU010101732.1, on the reverse strand, counting down.
AGTGTGTAAGTGTTCCTTATTTTCTGCAGCCTTATCAGCAACTGTATTTTTTTTACTTATTAATAATAGCCATTCTGACTGCTGTGAAATAATATCTCTGTAATTTTAATTTGCATTTCTCTGATGTTAATAATGTGGAGCATTTTGTCATATGTTTGTTGGCTGCTTGTATGTCTTTTTGAGAAGTGTCTGTTCACATCCTTTGCCCATTTTTAAAATGGGATTGTTTTTCACTTGTTAGATTGTTTAAGTTATTTATAGATTCTGGATGTTAGACTTTTATCAGATGCTTAGTTTGCAAATACTTTTTCCATTCTATAGGTGTTCTGTTTCCTCTATTAATAGTTCTTGTTGCTGTGCAGAAACTCTTTAGTTTAATTAAGTCCCACTTGCCAATTTTCTTTTTTGTTGCAACTGTTTCTGAGGACTAAGTCATAAATTATTTCCAAGACTAGTGTCTAGAATGTTTGTCTCCTAGGTTTTCTTCTATGACTCTTATACTTAGAGTTCTTACATTTAAATATTTAATCCATTTTTTTATACAGTGGAATGTAGGGGTCCAGTTGCATTCTTCTGCATATGGCTAGCAATTTATTCTATCATCATTTAGTCCTTTCTCCATTACTTGGTTTTGTCAACTTTGTTGACTTTAGGTATGTGGCTTTATTTCCGAGTTTTCTATTCTGTTCCTTTCGTCTATGTGTCTGTTTTGTACCAGTACTATGCTGTTTTATTTACTGTAGCCTTATAGTATAGTTTCAAGTCAAGTAATGTGACACTTCCAGCTTTTTCTTTTTGCTTAAAATTGCTTTGACTACACTTTGGGAGGGTGAGGCAGGTGGATCATGAGGTCAGGAGGTCAAGATCATCCTGGCCAACACGGTGAAATCCCATCTCTAAGAAAAATCTTAAAAAATTAGCTGGGCCTGGTGTTGTGTGCCTGTAATCCTAGCTACTCAGGAGACTGAGGCAGGAAAATTGCTTGAACCAGGGAGTCAGAGCTTGCAGTGAGCCGAGATCGCACCACTGCACTCTAGCCTGGCAACAGAGTGAGACTCCATCTTAGAAAAAAAAAAAGAAAGAAAAAATAATTGCTTTGACTAGTCAGGCTCTTTTTGATTCTATATGAATTTTAGAAAAGTTTTTCTAATTCTGTGAAAAATGACATTGGTAGTATGATAGTAAAAGCACTGAATCTATAGATTACATTTCCAATTGTTTGTGTCATCTATTATTTCTTTCAGCAGTGTTTTGTAGTTTTACAAATTCTACAGTTTTAGTAATAGTAGTACATAGTACTACATAGTAATTCTATGATTTTTGTACATTGACTTTGTATCCTGAAACTATCATTTTTTCAGTTCCAGGAGCCTTTTGGCATAGTCTTTAAGATTCTCTAGGTATGAAATCATATCATCAGCAAAGAGTCATAGTTTGATTTTAACTTTCCCTATTTGGATGCCTTTTACTTCTTTCACTTGCCTAATTGCTCAGCTAGGACTTCCTGCTATGACTTATTAACTAAAATAAAATTGACTTTTGTGGGAATCTTATCAGGAAAAATTATCATATAAAACAAGTCAGTGCCCTGTGCTTGCCTCTGTATTCCCTTAATTTGCACATTGTTTTGGTTCATTTAGACTCTTTATATCCGAAATTAAAGGAATTAACATGATAAAACATCTGCTGATAAATTATCCAATTTGCCAGTGTTTTAACATTGAACACAGTATTGTAGTAATTGCCACTTGTTTTTGTGTTTTTCACTCAGTAAAATACTGTTGTAACTTTCAGTCTTCATGTTTGGTGAAGATGGTAAATAGTATATTGCTGTATTAAACAAACCAAATAGAATAATTTAAAAAGCAGTTAACTAGCATCATCTTGACAAAATGGAATATAGTAAATTCAGAATTGGAATTATATGTGTTAAAATCAATTCTTTTGGTTTAACAGTTAAAATATTTTAAGATATAATAAAAGAACAAATTAAGATTTGAGACAGAAATCACAAAAGTCTGTTGTATCACTCATACTATGCCAGCCTGAGGATGTATTTCCAGTGAGTTTTAAACAAAACAACACAAGCAGCAAGAAGCAGAAAATGGAAAAAACAAACAAACAAACAAAAAAACCCATAAAATAGAAAATAAGTCAACAGATTTTGGTTTGTTTTTTGATGTTTTGTTTTGTCTTTACCACATTAAAAAAATAGTTGCATGCCTGAATGGTTCATCTTGCTGCCAATTTTGTTGATACTGTGCCTTTCAAATCCTGACAATCGGCTTACTGGAGCCTCATCTAAGCATAGTGGCAGACCTAAGTAGTTGTCTACCAAACATTCATACTTAAGTCCCCACGTAATATGCAGCTGTGGTTGAGCTGTGCCTGACTATCTAGGAGCCACATTTCCCACTCTTCCCTGCTTTTAGGTAGGACTAGTTCTTGCCTAAAGAATGTGAGCCACTTTCAAATTAGGTCTCTGAGTGGACGTCCAACTTGTTAATTCCCAGCTCCGGAATCTTATGTAATTTTCACTGTGCTACTCACAACGCTCGCTAAGACAGCAGCGTTGAAATTCGTGGTACTTTTCTGCCCGGGGGTCTCCGGTCTGGCTTCTCAGTCCCTTTTTCAATCAGCTGGATGGACTGCTCTGACTTCCCAGAGCTCCAAACATCATCCAAAAGGAGACTCGGTCCCGTTTACTCTGCACCAAGAGCCGCCGAGCCGAGGCGCCGGCAAAAAAGCCGCGCCAGCCGAAAGGTTCACGCTGGCGACCTGTGGGGCTCCTCCGCTGGGAATGTCCTGGTCTGTGGGCAGCAAAAATTTATTTATTGGTAAGTGTGGCATCCACTGGCTCTCTGTGCTTTTACTGGGAACTGCAATCCTGAGCTGCTAGTGATCGGCCATCTTGGATCTCTCCGACCAGGCTTCTTGTATAAGGAAATTTATGTAGATTCTTTCAAGGTGTAAGAAATGCAAAATGTATTAGATAATTCATTGTTTCTTCTAAATATTAGACTTACAAGTAGCCTTGTGTGACTGAATGGGTGCTCTAAAGAACTCATTCTCATATATATACACACACATTGTGCCTCACCAAAAACAACACAACTTAATTCCTTGTTTAAATTCCAGGTAATAGAGAAGAGAAACATATTTTCAACTATTAGTCACTTAAATCTTGGAGTGAATTGGCTGATCAGATCTTTCCCTGAGAAAAGGCTTAATAAGAGAGATCAAGGAGGCAATGAATTAGAAGAGCATAGAAGGAAAAGAATACGGAAAAGAGAGTGGAGTAATAAAATTAAATTTTGTGTAATAGAGTAACTCAGAATAGGTAGTATCTTACTTAAAGCAATTTTAAAATCAGGTTATGGGTAGAAGGCTACAGAACATATACAGTTGGTCAATCTATTATATATAGCTGTTCTAATGAAAATTGGAAGTTATTTTATTTTATTTTTAGACAGAGTCTCACTCTGTCGCCGGGCGCCAGGCTGGAGTGCAATCTCAGCTCACTGCAACCTCCGCTTCCCAGGTTCAAGCAATTCTCCTGCCTCAGCCGCCCAAGTAGCTGGGACAACAGGCACGCACCACCACACCCAGCTAATTTTTGTATTGTTTAGTAGAGATGGGGTTTCACCATGGTCTCAATATTTTGACCTCGTGATCAGCCCTCCTCAGCCTCCCAAAGTGCTGGGATTACAGGCATGGGAAGCTATGTTTTTATTGGGATGGATGAAAGATGAAAAAGAAGAAAGCTTGGAACCGATTAGAAGAAAGGATAAGAAGTAGTAGTGTAAATAATGGATATATTTATCCATTATGGATATATTGTAAATATATATATAGTGTAAATATGGATATATTCTTTATCCATATGGTGACTTGGCAAACATTAAATCCCCAAATTTTTCACTTTGCTAAGGTAATATAAGAAAAATACCACAAGATAGAGGAATTAGGATTTTGTTAGATGTTTTAAAGTCATTAAAGAGCTTTCATATGGAAAGGCAAGTAAGCTTTTCTGGATGCTCTACTGAAGGAAATTAGAACCAGCAACAAGACCAGTTTGGACTCAGTGTAATAGTTTACTGAATATATTGGAGTAATCTAAAAAAAAGGAAAATAAAATTGAATACATAACCTTGAAAAGTAATTAATTTTATCTAAGTTTGCAGACAGAGACTAGAACACATCAATGCTTAAATTTATAGTGGAGCATACTGGGTCTTCACAGGGAAAAAAAAGGATTAAAAATCTACCAGAAGTATAAACTGGATTTAAAAAAAAAAAAAAAACAACTCCTCTCTACACAAGGAAACTTATTCAGAGCCCTCAGATCTAAGGGAGGCAAGTTCACCCTGGATGAGCAAACAATTGAAACAATACAGTGTCTTTAAAATATTAAGGCAGTGGTGTCAATTTGTTGTGAACAAATGAAAGTCCTAACTCCAACTTTCTTAAACAAGAAAAAGAATAAAGTAACAGGAGCTTAAAAAAAAAACAAATGAAAGCCAGAAATTCAGGATTAGAAAATAAGCAAAAATAAAATCAACTTCAAAAGGAGCAGGAAGAAAAATAGTATTTTAGTAAAATAGCATGGCTTGGACTCTAACAATACATGTCATATTTCTCCAATCTTAGGCCACCATCATGGCTGCTGAATACTGTCACCATTTCTTCTAAAAATCAATTCTAATATAGGAGTGGTATATTGAACAGTAAAAAAAAATCAAAACAATAAATTTCTGTATAACAAGAGTTATACAGACTCAGGGGCATATCCAATCCTGCCCAAATAGGATGGAATCTTCAGTACAATGGTCTCCAAATCAAACTACACACATACCAGGAATGTGCATAATTATCCACTAAAAGATATCACAAACTTTACATATATATGTTTATATATATGTATATATATATGTTTATATATATGTATATATATGTTTATATATATGTATATATATATGTTTATATATATGTATGTATATATATGTTTATATATATGTATGTATATATATGCTTATATATATGTATATATATATGCTTATATATATGTATATATATATGTTTATATATATAAAATCTAATTTCCTTTAGTTTCTAATTTTGTGGTGTGCTTTATAATGGATAAAACAGTGCAACAATTAACATGTATCAGAATGTTAAAGCCAAAGTGAGGTTATGGATTGTCTATGATGGAACAGTAAAGAATGAGACTCAAAACTGTTTTTGACACTTGTGACACCACCCTGGCAGATATAAAAATGTTGAAATTTAACAAGGCAAAGAGTTCCTTTTGGAAAAATATTGTTAGAGTGTTTTGACATTTTCTACTCCCCACAATAAGGGGATGGTGTCAAGGAAGAGTATTCAATAAACCATTCTGAGAGTGATATGTGTCCCTTGGTAAAGCTTGTTTTTGCTTGAGAGGACTAAAAAAGAAACATTCACTGGAACCAGTGAAGATAGCAGGGCAGGAGAAAGGACAGTAAAGGTAGAAATTACACTTAGGTCATTTAGCATTGTAAAGACTTACTAGTTTTTACCATGAACCAATTGGCCAATACTGAATGTAACTGAAACAAAGCCAACTCAAAGGACTTTATCCATGTAGCAGAGCCAGGGTGAGGAGATATTTGAAGGAAGCTATGGGATATTATGCTGGTGACAGGAGCTACAGAGAACTTGAAAGTGAGGAATAATTTGATGTCAGCTAGAAAATTAACTTTTACTTTTAGTAAAGTAACATATGCACTAACTTGAAAAAATAGGAGAGTGATAAAATATTTATAACAACATAACAACAGCTGCTACCTATCCAACCATCATTTTATAGTGATTCTGCCCGAAGACAACAACTTACATGTCTTTTATAGTTGTTTGCCTCTGGAGTTACTCTCCATATTTCCCCCAACCTTTTATATTAATGGACTTCCTAATACTTAATTGCCTTATACTCCTGAATAAATCATATATGTATGTGACATACATACATACATATGTATCCTCTACTATGCTCTAAATTCTATCTGATCAAAGACTGCATATGGTTTCACAAGTCATCTCCAAAATCTAGTGCAATGTGTACAACACAAAAAACATTCAGTAAATATTTATCATATGAATAAATTAAAACAAAATTATTTGCATATTATATTTGTCTTATAAATATTGCAAGATCTTACACACAATATTGAATAAGCTAATAAACAATGCCTTCAAAGTTGCTTTCTGCTATGGTTTGAATGTGTTCCCCAACAAGCATGTGTTGGAAACTGAATCCCCAATGTTGGGAACTGGAACCTGATGGGATGTTTAGGACATGAGGACTCCACCTTCACAAATGGATTAATGTCAATTATAAAAGGCCTTGAAGCTACAAGCTTAATCTCTTCCTCTCTCACACACATGCTCTCTTGCCCTTCTTCCTTCTTCTCTTCATGAGACACCACAAGAAGGACCTCACCAGATGCTGGCACCTTGATATTGAACTTCCCAGCTTTCCAGAACTGTAAGAAATAAATTTTTTCTTTACAAATTACCTAGTCTCTGGTACTGTGTTATAGCAGCACAAAAGGAACTAAGCCACTTACTAAATTGCACCTAAATTAAGGTTCTCAGCCTAAATACCCAGTAATCAAGAGTTCAGCATGCTGCAAATATTCAAGGCCTCTTTATAAATTTGCCACTAACTTTTATTATTCATCCACTTCATTTAAATATACATTAAGAACCTATAAGAGCCAAAAATCAGTCTTTTAAAAGAATATGATAAGCACCTACCATAGGAAAAGCACAGATATAGAACATAAAAGTCCTAGAATGTACCATTAAGTACCACTTGTTAATTCTTACTAGCAGCTTTCCTTTTATTTTTAAGTACTAAATGCTTCGTTTAAAACAACTGAGAAATAAGAAGAGCCTACAAAGAAAATTTAAAGTACCTGTATCTCTAGTATTCAGAAGTAAGCTTTACTATTAAATAAGACTATCTCTTTATTCTTTTTATATGTATAATTAAATAAATATCTTACTACTCTTTGAATTTGAGATCAACGTATAAATGTAATACTCTTACGGTAAATATTTCCCTCACGATATTAAGTATTTATAGTAACATAATTTGTAATGGATAAACTATAACCCTCTGATCCTTCCCCTACTGTTAGACATAATGCTTTTTCTTTGTTTTCTTCATACAGAAAGCTCTAAAGAAGAATGGGCATGTTCGACTATACAGTTGATTATATTTTAGACTTTTTTTCTGAGATATATTTTAAATACACCAGTGTGCATAAAACAATATAATTTCTCAACCTCTTTCACATTTTTAATTTTTTCTCTTTGTGAAGAATTCTCAATAATTTCTTTTAACTTATTCACTTTGCTATTTCTCTCTTCAATTGTATCTGTTCTGCTGTTATACTCCATGTGATTTTAAATTTACATTATTTGTTTTCAATTCTAGAATTTCTAATTGGTTATTTTCCAAATTTGCTAGGACATTTTTATAGTGTGCTGTTCTCTACTGATTTTATTCAGGCTTTTGCTTTTTAGTTTTATTTTGTTTAACATATTAAATGAGCATAGTTGTTTCTTAGTCTATATCCAATCATTCCAATATTTAATGTCTATGTAGGGTTGATTCTGTTGTCTAGTGTTTCTGATGATTCTTATTTATAGTACCTCATTTCCTTGTAGCTTTTCATATTCAATGGTAAATAATGTGTGGTATTTCTTTGAATTTTAGGATAAAGTGAATTCACTAGAGAATTTCCTTGCATTTGTTTAGGTCAGGTATCCAAATGCACTATCAATCATAGACTACTGTAAATTAATATACTTAAAGTGTTTTTCCTTCAAAAAAAAAAAGCACTTTTGTGTTTAAAAAAAATTGATGGTTTTGTTTAAAAAAAAAAAAAAAGGCAATACAAAACGTAAAATTTTCAATACAGGCCAGAAAATGTGAATTTGAATTGCAAATTCATTCTAGGCTCAGTTTTGGGTTACAATTTCTGAGGTACTTTTCTTAAGCCCCTGTCATGTTCAGTCCTGAGGTATCCTTCTTTTCAGTTTCCAGGCTTCTGGAAATGGGAGTTTATATGGAGATGGGGGTAAGCGGAATAGAAGAGTGACTGATATTTTCTCATATATTTCAATAGAATGGAATCAAAAAGGAAATATGAAATGTGCAATTAGTAAAATACATATTCATAACAATCGATTAATATTAATCAATTTCCTGCCATTATAAAGACAGTATTAAAATGATTTCACTAGGAGAAAGTAGGGAGCAAACATTCTCAATAGAAACTTTCTTGGTAAATTAAGGTAATGATTTAAAATAATAAGTAAATTCACCTAATAGAACTCTAAATTTAAGAAATTAACATATTTACTATGGGAATAAATATATTGAGTAAAGAATTTTTATATATTTATGTTTATTTACTTAGATTCTGAATTGGATATTTTAATGAAATTACTTCATCTAAAGATGGTCCCTTCCATCAGAGTGTTTAAAAATATTTTTTTTAAATGACAGTAACATAATGTTTTACAAGTAAGCTTTCTGCGTCAATCTATTTCTGCTGAAAGCAAGACACATGCTATAAAAAAATTAAGAATCAACAATGCAAAGGTTTTTAAGTATTTTCATTTTTCCGATTTAGTCTAAAATACGGGTATTTAGCAGTACAGATGGCTCAAGAGGATAAATATTTGTAGCTTAACATTTTAAATAGAGACTATACCCTTTATAATAACGTAACTTTATAATAGAATGACTTCTGTAACAACAGACTGTTCTTATGTAACTATTTTGGGGTAGGACGAAAGTCTGTTTTGGTTTAACATTTTAAACTAAAACAGAAAAGGCAGTTTTAAATTAACAGTGTTTTAATTTCTAACTTGAATTTTAGGTTACTCTTTTGGGGTAATGTTCAAGAATGTAGAAAACCTAACGACTGGTTTCCTATCACCACTACTGCACCAATGTACCCTTCAAAATTTGCTGCAGCCTTGAGAGTCAGCTCTATTTTATAGGCAAATTTTACTATTTTACATGTTCCCTAGAGGATTATGAGTCATTTGGCTACGGTGAGGGCAGCCAAAGAGTTCTAATTATACTTTGGGGTAAAGTGACAGCAAATTCAGAGAACAGTTCTCAAGTTTGTGACTTGTTCTGACTTGAGTCAATACAGAATACTGTGCTGTCATCCAAAGAATTTAATGAATTGCTTTTTTGTATTATGGCAGATCAACATATTCAGTTAAGGTCATTTCTAGCATACCACATCTAAAAAGTCTGAATATAACACACATTTTTAAAATTCTTGCTTCAGCACATTGTTGGCTAGTTGGAAACTACAAGAATTTATGAAGGCTGTCAGTAAAAAAGAATAATAAATCCAGAAAGGGAAAGAGTTCTGGGCCCAGTATATGCTAGACTCTGGTGGTATCTGCTGATGTACAGCCTACAGCCTTGGTATGAAAGAGCTCAGTGCTTAAAAGGCAGGAATTCAGAGTTTAATCTGGATGTGAAGTCATATCATATAAAATTAAGATACAGTCAAGAACACCCAAAATGATAAACTAAGAAAAACAACTAAAATTCCAAAAAGGGAGCTGAAAGAGATACATGCCTGTCTACTTTGGATTGGGTAGAATATGAAAATAAAAAAAGAAAGAAAGAAAAATGGAGGGACTCCCCTGAGATTTAGTAACCATAAACCCATACTTGTGCAGGGTTATGGCCTGAATCCACATCACCCTAAAATTGAAAGTGGTTCCACACTGATAGTATCCCATGTGCATGGGAGAATCAGATTTCTCCGTGAATGAATAAACTCCATTCATTCAAAAAGCCTGGAGCGGGGGGAAAAGAAAGGGGAAGGAAGAAAGGGAAGAGGAACGGGAAAGGAAAGGGGATACTACCACCAAAAGTATATGGAGAAACTACAGAACCAGACCTAAAAATACTTAAGTATTAGAATTATTAGAAAACAATATGTTCAATATCCATAGAAAAGTACAAAATATAAGATAACTTACTAGGCAGGTTTGAAAATAACCAACCACGGTTCCCATGAATGAAACATATAATAATTTTACGACTGGCGAAACAGAAGACTGTAGGAGATCAGATACAGATGAAAGGAAAATTCATAAACGGAAGACAGGTCTCAAGAAGTGACACAGAATTCAGCAGAGTTAAAAAGAAAGAAAATAAACAGAGGTTAAGTGATGTGGAGAATGGTTGAGATAATTTGAAACACTGTAGAAGTTCCAGAAGAGGATAACACAGAAAATGAAGTACAAACAGAAAATGGTTTTGTATGGGCTCTAGAAATTTCTTTATAATTAGAAAGCACATAGGCAAAAAGATAGTCAAAATAAAAAATTCATAATGAAAATCTAACTCTGTAGTACTTAACTTCTATAGATTATCAAATTGTAGGTGACCAAAATAAAATTTTAGCTATGCGAAACACTAAAACAATCTTCAATGATTCTCTATTATGGAAATAAGGCTGCCAAATGCATTCAAATTTAATAATCCAACAAATGACACAAAAAACTTGCATGAACAATAGGGACTAAGAATTAAAAAAACAAAAATGTAACCTTTAGTGTTCATTTACAGTCACAAAATCCAGAATATAGTAGATCTTTGTTCCATTGATACTCCATCCAACTACCTTTCTTAAGTTGAAAATAATATCTTAACCATTACAATAAAAAGCCATTAGCTTCTTCAGGCATCACCCAAATAGCTGTGTAACCTTTAGCAAAGTATCAAATTTTATTGACCTTTAGTTCCTTGTCCATAAAATGGAAAGATCATCATCATATATCTTAAGATTGCTATAAGTATTAAACAAGACATAAAAGGAATATCTGTAACATAGCAGGTATGCAGAAAATATTACTTCTCTTTCTCTATGCTTCCATAGTACACCCTCTGCCACTTATCATAAATTTAAATTTCTTCTAGAGAGTCTGTTGAAGACCAGATCTCGAGAAATATGCTATAATGACAAAATCACTTTTGAGTAAATATGAAAATAAAATCATATTTGAATAACTGTAAAATTTGGCTGTATCAGAGGTTCTCAGACTTTCTCAGTTCAAGGTGCTCTAAGTGTCTCAATTTTTTCATGGCACCTGGTAAAAGAAGTATCTAATAGTTCTGTTTATTAAGTAGTTAGGTCCAAACAACTTAAGTTTATATCCTAACAAATTAGTAGCTATTAGAGAAAAATTGAAAGTAAAAATATTTTAATTTTAAATAACTGTTAATCATAACTATAATTACTTACTAATGGGATGGGTACAACTATCGGGCCCTGTACATATTCTAACACCTTTGAATTGTACTGGATACTGCTGCCCTCAATTCCTCTTCCACATTAATTTTCTTGTAGTTCTTGCTTTTTCTCACAGTTAACTGTGGAAAACCCAGCTTCATAAAGACGTGACATCATCAAAGGTACAATCTAACGCTGAAACTGTGAACTACCTTGAGATAGTAGTTTATATAGTATCTGACAGATGTTGCTGGTTTCTCTGAATATGTAAAAATATCCTATGGTATCCCTAAGAGTTTTCTATGGCATACTGGTGCACCGTGGTGCACAGTTGGGGAAGTGTGGGTCTTAATTATGGCTTTTATAGAAAATAGCTACTAAGACTTGTTGGTTTTCATAGATTTTAATAATGTGTTTCACTCAATTTCTATACCAGATCTCCAATCACTTGTCACATTTAGAATTCATGTTGAACACTAGTGTCCCTTCAGCTAGACAGCTTGCCTAACACAATACTGAACATAGTAAACAGTAAATTTCAATATTAAATATAAATAACTGTTGAGCTGAATTAACAACTTCAGGCTTTATAAGTGTATATGAGTCCTTATCCTTTATGCTATACCTTTAAAACTAAGTTATTTTCAGCTATAATATAAAATATTCACTTACTGAGTCAATATGAATTATGGTTTTCAGAAATCATCAATTATCATTTATTCATTTATATGGAGGCTATGTTAATGTTTGCTATGATTATGACCCTGCATTATAGTTCAGATTTTACCAAAAAGACTGGGGAAATATCCACATAAAAAATACTTTAACTGAGCAGCTTACTGCCAACAAAGATAAACAGAATGAATTCATAGCTTTCAGAGAACTTAGGGAGATAAAAATTAAATAAGGGAGGAAATAAGTTAATACAATAATTTTAGGTCAACAAGGTAGTGGTAGGGATTTTAACATCCATGAGCCAAACCAGTAAAAAATTAGAGATAAACACTGCAGGTAGAGGACAGCAATAACTGAAAGGCACCAAAATAGTAGGGAGCTTGGTTTATTCTTGCAATAAAAAAGGCATAGATTCCTACATAGTTGTACAAAGAGAGTAAGGGGGAAAAAAGAGATAATAAGATGAGATTGAAGAGAAGGCCAGGAACCAGGGTCTAGTAGATAAACTGGATTTCATTCTGAATGTCATAAGAGAACCACTAAGGTTTTAAGAAGAGAAATGCTATGATCTGATTTACTATTAACAAAAGGTTTCTCTGGCTGCTGTATAGAGAATGGATTAGAGGATGACAGGAGTGGAAACAGATATTTAGAAATACTGTAACAGTTCAAGTTAGAGATGATGCTGGCCTAAACCAGGGTGATGGTAGAACAGATAATATAGTTGGATTTGCTATTATTTTGGAGGAGGAGCTAATGGGATTTGGTAATGGACTAGACTGAAGTGGGGGCGGTGGTGGTGGTAAAGGAAAAAGACCAAAAAACCAGAAATATTTCTCAGGTTTGGGATTCAGCTACACTATCTTTGGCAATTTTCATCCAAAATACTTTCTAAACTATGTCTGTTCTGTGCATGAGACTTAATAGATTATTTCAGGCTTCACAGAACTTTACCTTTAATTCTGATATAGTTACTCCAGCCTTAATTATATAGAAATCAGAGTGCTTATTTGATAGATATGTGCCTTCCCCACTAGACTATAAACCCCAAGAGATCAGGACTTATGTTAGTCTTTAATCAATAATGTAAGTGTTTAAAAATTTTAGTCTATCAGTAAATAAAGGAATATTTAGAAAGACATAAAGTGGATAATCAGTAGATCAATAGCAACATAACGAAGAGAAACTAGTATAAGAAATGGAAGTTTATAATTGAGTGAAAATTAGCATTTGGAATCAATATTCATATATTTTATTGGATTTATATAAATATATATTCATTCTCATCTTACCTGAAAATGGCTCTTAAGCTGAGGGAAGGAACATATATTATGAATTCTAATAAGAAATGCCAGGCATCTGTATTAGTCTCTTTTCACACTGCTATAAAGACATATTTGAGACAAGGTAATTTACAAAAAATAAATTTAATTGACTCACATTTCTGCATGACTGGGGAAGCCTTAAGAAACGTACAATCATGGTGGGGGTGGCAGACAGGTCTTACATACCGACAGGCAAGAGAGACCCAGCACAAACAGGGAAAACTGCCTTAAACCATCAGATCTCATGAGAATTCACTCACTATCATAAGAATAGCCTGAGGGAAACTGCCCCCATGATCCTATCATCTCCCTCTCTCACATGTGGAGATTACGGTCCCTCTCTTCACTCATGGGGATTACAATCTGAGATGAGATTTGGGTTGAGACACACAGCCAAACTGTATCATTCTGTCTCTGGCCCCTCCCAAATCCCATGTCTTTTCACATTTCAAAATGAATCATGCCTTCTCAACAGTCCTCCAAAGTCTTAACTCATTTCAGCATTAACTAAAAAGTTTAAAGTCCAAAGAGTCATCAAATCCCTTCTGCCTATGAACCAGTAAAATAAAAAAGCAGTGGTTCACACCTATAATCCCAGTCCTTTGGGAGGATGAGGTGGGCAGATCACAAAGTCAGGAGTTCGAGACCAGCCTGGCCAATGTAGTGAAACCCTATCTCTACGAAAAATACAAAAATTAGCTGGGCGCGGTGGCATGTGCCTGTAGTCCCAGCTACTCGGGAGGCTGAAGCAGGAAAATTGCTTGAACCAGGGAGGTGGAGGTGGCAGTAAGCCGAGATAGCGCCACTGCACTTCAGCCTGGGCAACAGAGCAAGACACCATCTGAAAACAAACAAAGTAGTTGCTTTTAAGCTACAATGGGGGTACAGGCATTGGGTAAATACACCGATTTCAAATGGGGGAAAGTGGCTAAAACAAAGGGGCTACAGGCTCATCCAAGTTCCAAATCCATCAGGGTAGTCACTCAATCCGAAAGCTCCAAAATGATCTCCTTTGACTCCAAATCTCAGATCCAGGGCATGGTGATGCATGGGGTGGGCTCCCATGGCCTTGGGCAGCTCCAGTGAATGGGCTGGCATTGAGTACCTGTGCTTTTCCAGTATCATGGTACAAGTTGTCAGTGTTCTATCATTCTGAGGTCTGGAGGATGGTAGCCCTCATCTCCCACAGCTCTGCTAGGCAGTCCCAGTGGGGACTCTGTGTGGAGGCTCCAAAATCACATTTCCTTTCTGCACTGCCCTTGTAGAAGTTCTCCATGATGGCTCTGTCCCTATAGCAGACTTCTACCTGGACATCCAGGTGTTTCCATACAACCTATGAAATCTAGGTGAGGTTCCTAAAACTCTATTCTTGACCTCTGTGCACCCACAGGCCCACCACCACATGGAAACCACCAGGGCTTGCACCCTCTGAAGCAATGGCCCAAACTGTACCTTGGCCTCTTTTAGCCATGGCTGAAGCTGAAGCAGCTAGAACACAAGGAACCTAGTCCCCATGCTGCACAGAGCAGGAGCCCCAGCCCACAAAATCATTTTTACTTCCTGGGCCTCTGGCCCTGTGATGGGAGGGGTGACCATCAAGATCTCTTACATGTTCTGGTGACATTTTCCCCATTGTCTTGGCTATTAACATTTGGCTCCTCAGGAAAATTTCAGCAACAGGCTTGAATTTCTCCCCATAAAATAGCTTTTTCTTTTCTATCATATTATCAGGCTACAAATTTTCCAAACTTTTATGCTCTGCTTCCCTTTCAAACATGAGTTCCAATTTGAGATAATCTATCTCAAGTTCAAAGTTCCACAGATTTCTAGGGCAGGAACAAAATGCCACTAGTCTCTGCTAAAGCATAGCAAGAGTGATCTTTGCTCCAGTTCCCAAGAAGTTCCTCATCTCCATCTAAGATCACCTCAGCCTGGACTTCACTGTCTACTTCACTGCATTTTAGTAAAAACCAATCAACAAGTCTCCAGGAAGTTCCAAACTTTCTCACATTTTCTTGTCTTCTTTTGAGCCCTCCAAATGATTCCAATCACTGCCTAGTACTTAGTTCCAAAGTCACAACCACCCTTTTTGCCATCTTTATAGCAAAAAGTACCTCATTCTTCACTTTACCAGTTTACTCTATTAGTCTGTTCTCACACTGCTATAAAGAACTGTCTGAGACTGAGTAATTTACATAGAAAAGAGGTTTAACTGACTCACATGTTTGTGTGGCTGGGGAGGCCTGAAGAAACTTAAAATCATGGCAAAAGGGGAAGCAGGCTTGTCTTACATGGCAGCAGGCTAAAGAGAGCCAGCAAGAGCAGGGAAAACTGCCTTATCAAACCATCAGATCTCTTGAGAAATCACTATCATGAGAACAGCATAGGCGAAACCACCCTCATGATCCAATCACCTCCCTCCCTTGACCCATGAAGATTACAGGACCCTTCCTTGATGCATGGGGATTACAATTTGAGGTAAGATTTGGGTGGAGGCGCAGAGCCAAACCATATCAGTGTCTGATCCTGAAAACATGTATTCCACATATATTTACCGAATATTCAATACCTAAAAGAAAATATGTAGTGTGTTCAAAATTAAACCATTAAATATTCCTCTCAAGGAGCTTTCAATTAGTTGATAAGTATTATTATTTGTATATCTGAATCAGTTCTATTTAGTACAACTTAGCTAAAATGCATCTGCCCACAGATCAAGATGCCTTAATATTAGTTTTTTAAAAAACTACTTATAACTATTTTAATACTACTTTTCTTAATTTAAGCTTTGTGGCCCTTCATGTTTTACAATTAAGCACTGGCATATTAACTTTTTTGTCTATCCATGTATCACCCTACCCCAACATTAAAAAAAAAATTCCACAATTTTTTTCCTAACCAAGATGGAATAAAGATACTGGATTTTCCCTATTTTCTAAAACACCTAAAAAAAGTCAGAGAAAAAATATATATCTCTCTCAACAGTTTGATTTTCAAATGATAAAACTCAAGAGTAAAGATGGTGATTCCAGAGAGACAGAAGTGAGCCTGATTTTCAAAGGCTTAAGTGAGATTCCAGAAGGCTGGCACAAAAGGGAGAACCCAGTTGGAACATATAGCAGACTCAAAGGACACTGCATCCACAGAAACCACATTTAAGCACAAACCTAAATCCTATGATGAATTTCTAGTAACTTCTTTTATCAAAATACCTTAGCTCCTTTCATAGCCTCCCTTGGTGCAGCAAGCTAAATAAATCTAATTTTGACTACCACAATACAGTATATTCTTACTATATTATATAAAGTTGTTGTTGTTTCCATTAATTTAACTAAGAGTAGACAAAGTATATGGCTATCCTGCACTGCCTAGTAGACTTTGATAAATGAAAGTCCTGGCAAAATACTGAATGAGTTTTCACTACTTTATATAATCTTTTTGGGAGATTAGACCAGAACTAGTGCATTTAAAAAATTCTTCTACTGGGATCCATGGTTCCACACAAAATATGGGAATTACTATTCTTCTTTCTGACAACGCATTGATTATCAGTGCCCACAAAAGTCATAACCTTTATTTTGAATGTATTTCACCTGCACTGTTGATACTGTTGCTAAATTAATCTATTTTAAATTAAATACAAATTGAATCATATTAAACCTTTATTCAAATTTTCATATGAAGTTAACATATATACAAAAAATAATAATCTCTGATGTTATGTTTGATAGATTTTTATAATTTTATATAATTGTGAAATTGCCACCCAAGCAACATACAGACTATTTCCATTATCTCAGAAAGATCTCACATTGCCTTTCTAGTAAATTCCCTCTACCTCAGGCTACTACTTGTAGATTTCTATCACCAAAACTTGATTATACAATCTTTGAATTATGATTTATCCAGCTTGTTTTGCATTTTAGGGTGACACTGCAACTTTCTACACACAAACTAGATATTCAAACATGACTTTTGGACAGATAGAGGCTGAGCATTCCTTATTTGAAATACTCTGGACTAGAAGGTTTAGAATGTCAACTTTTTTGGATATTGGAATATATGCATATATATAATGAGATATCTTAGGGACATGTATTAGTCCATTTTCGTGCTGCTGATAAAGATATAAAAGCCTGGGCAATTTACAAAAGAAGTTTAATGGGCTTACAGATTGATGTGGCTGGGGAGGCCTCAGAATCGTGTTGGAAGGCAAGGAGGAGCAAGCCACGTCTTATACATAGATTGGAGCTGGCAAAGAGAGAGCTTGTGCAGAAAAACTCCTGTTTTTAAAAGCATCAGAACTCCTGAGGCTTATTCACTATCACGAGAACAGCAACAGCATGGGAAAGGCTCACACCCATGATTCAATTACCTCCCACCAGGTACCTCCCACGATATGTGGAAAATGAGAGAGTTACAACTCAAGATGAAATTTGGTTGATGACACAACCAAACCATATCATTTCACTCCTGGCCCTCTGAAATCTCATGTCCTCACATTTCAAAACCAATAATGCCCTCCCAACAGCCCCTGCAAAGTCTTAACTCACTTCAGCATTAACTCAAAAGTCCACAGCACAAAGTCTCATCTGAGACAAGGCAAGTCTCTTCCACCTACGAGCCAGTAAAATCAAAAGCTACGTAATTACTTCCTAGATACAACTGGGGTACAGGTATTGGGTAAATACAGTCATTCCAAATTGGGAGAAATTGGCCAAAACAAAGGGGCTAACGACCACAAGTCTGTCTGAAATCCAGTAGGGCAGTCAAATATTAAAGCTCCAAAATGATAACCTTTGACTCCAGGTCTCACCTCCAGGTCATGCTGACCCATGAGGTGGGTTCCTATGGTCTTGGGCAGCTCTGCCCCTGTGGCTTTGCAGGGTACAGCCTCCCTCCTGGCTGCTGTCATGGACTGGCATTGAGTGTGTGCAGCTTTTCCAGGTGTATAGTACAAGTTGTCAGTGGATCTAGCATTCTAAAGTCTGGAGGACAGTGGCCCTCTTCTTACAGCTCCACTAGGTGGTGCCACAGTAGGGACTCTGTGTGGAGGCTCCAACATAACATTTCCCTTCTGCACTGCCCTAGCAGAGGTTCTCCATGAGAACCCCACACCTGCAGCAAACTTCCGCCAGGAATTCCAGGTGTTTCCATTCATCTTCTGAAATCTAGGCAGAGGTTCCCAAACCTCAATTCTTGACTTCTGTGCACTCGCAGGCTCAACATCATGTGGAAGCTGCCAAGGCTTGGGGCTTGCACCCTCAGAAGCCACAACCTGAGCTTTACCTTTGCTCCTTTTAGTAATCGCTAAAGCGGTGGAATGGAGGGCACCAAGTCCCTAGACTGCACACAGCACAGGGACCCTGGACCCAGACCATGAAACCATTTTTTCCTCCTATGCCTCTGGGCCTGTGATGAGAGAAGCTGCCTTGAAGACCTCTGACATGCCGAGGTGAAATTTTCCCCATTGTCTTGGGGATTAACATTTGGCTCCTTATTACTTATGCAAATATCTGCAGCCAGCTTGAATTTCTCCTCAGAAAATAGGATTTTCTTTTCTATAGCACTGTCAGGCTGCAAATTTTCCAAACATTTATGCTCTGTTTCTCGTTTGAAACAGAATGCCTTTAGCAGCATCAAAGTCACCTCTTGAATGCTTTACTGCTTAGAAATCTCTCCTGCCAGATACACCAAATTATCTTTCTCAACTTCAAAGTTCCGCAAATCTATAGGGCAGGGACAAAATGCCACCAGTCTCTTTGCTAAAACATGACAAGTGTCTCTTACATACTCCCAAGACTAAACCAGGAAGAACTTAAATCCCTGAATAGACCAGTAACAAGATCTGAAGTTGAGGCAGCAATTAATATACTACCAGCCAAAAAAAGTCCAGGACCAGACAGATTCACAGCCAAATTCTACCAGATGTACAAAAAGGAGCTAGCACCATTCCTTCTGAAACTATTCCAAATGATACAAAAAGAAGGAATCATCCCGAACTCATCTTATGAGACCAACATCATCCTGATACCAAACCCTGGCAGAGTCACAACTAAAAAAAAAAATTTTGGGCCAATATCCATGATGAACATTGATGCGAAAATCTTCCATAAAATACTGGCAAACCAAATCCAACAGTACATCAAAAAGCTTATCAATTACAATCAAGTCAGTTCATCCCAGGAATGCAAGGCTGGTTCAATATATGTAAATCTATAAATGTAATCTATCACATAAACAGAACCAAAGACAAAAATCACATGATTATCTGAATAGATGCAGAGAAGGCATTCAACAAAATTCAACAGCCCTTTATGCCAAAAACTCTCAATAAACTAGGTATTGACAGAATGTATCTCAAAATAATAAAAGCTATTTATGGCAAACCCTCACAGTCAGTATCATACTGAATGGGTAAAAACTGGACACATTCCCTTTGAAAACTGGCACTAGATAAGGGTGCCCTTTCTCACTACTCCTATTTAACATAGTTTTGGAAGTTCTGGCCAGAGCAATCAGCAAGACAAAGAAATAAAGAATATTCAATTAGGAAAAGAGGAAGTCAAATAGTCTCTATTTGCAGATGATATGATTGTATATTTAGAAGAACCCATAGTCTCAGCCCAAAATCTCCTTAAGCCTATAAGCAACTTCAGCAAAGTCTCAGGATACAAAATCAATGTGCAAAAATCACAAGCATTCCTATACACCAATAACAGAGAGCCAAATCATGAGCGAACTTCCATTCACAATTGCTACAAAGAGAATCAAATACCTAGGAATACAACTAACAAAGAATGTGAAGAACCTCTTCAAGGAGGACTACAAACCACTGCTCAAGGAAATAAGAGAGGACAAAAACAGATGGAAAAATATTCCATGCTCATGATTAGGAAAAATCAATATTGTGAAAATGGTCATATTGCCCAAAGTAATTTATAGATTCAATGCTATCCCCATTAGGATACCACTGACCTTCTTCACAGAACTGGAAAAAACTACCTTAAACTTCATATGGAACCAAAAGAAAGCCCGCATAGCCAAGTCAACTCTAAGCAAAAAGAACAAAACTGGAGGCATCACACTACCTGACTTCAAACTATACTACAAGGCTACAGTAATCAAAACAGCATGATACTGGTACCAAAACAGAGAATAGACCAATGGAACAGAACAGAGGCCCCAGAAGAAACACCACACATCTACAACCATCTGATCTTTGACAAACTTCACAAAAACAAGCAATGGGGAAAGGAGTCCCCATTTAATAAATGGTGTTGGGAAAACTGACTAGCCATGTGCAGAAAGTTGAAACTGGACCCCTTCCTGACACCTTACACTAATATTAACTCCAGATGGATTAAAGATTCAAACATAAGACCTAACACCATAAAAACCCTAGAAGAAAACCTAGGCAAAACCATTCAGGACATAGGCACAGGCAAGGACTTCATGACTAAAATACTAAAAGCAATGGCAATAAAAGCCAAAATAGACAAATGGGATCTAATTAAACTTAAGAGCTTCTGCACAGCAAAAGAAACAATTATTAGAGTGAACTGGCAACCAAAAGAATGGGAAAACATTTTTGCAATCTACACAACTGACAAAGGGCTAATATCCGGAATCTACAAAGAACTTAAACAAATTTACAAGGGAAAAAAAAAACCACCATTAAAAAGTGGGCATAGGATATGAACAGACACTTCTCAAAAGAAAATCTTTATGCAGCCGAAAAACATGAAAAAATGCTCCTCATCACTGGTCATTAGAGAAATGCAATCCAAAACCACATTGAGATACCATCTCATGCCAGTTAGAATGGCGATCATTAAAAAATGTAGAGACAACAGATGCTGGAGCAGATGTGGAGAAATAGGATCGCTTTTACACTGCTGGTAGGAGTGTAAATTAGTTCGACCATTGTGGAAGACAGTGTGGCGATTCCTCAAGGATCTAGAAATAGAAATACCATTTGACCCAGCAATCCCATTACTGGGTATATACCCAAAGGATTACAAATCATACCCAAAGGATTATAAAGACAAATGCACATGTATGTTTATTGCGGCACTGTTCGCAATGGCAAAGACTTGGAACCAACCCAAATGCCCATCGATGATAGACTGGACAAAGAAAATGTGGCACATATATACCATAGAATACTAGGCAGCCATAAAAAAAAGATGAATTCATGTCCTTTGTAGGGACATGGATGAATCTGGAAACCATCATTCTCAGCAAACTGACACAAGAACAGAAAACCAAACAGTAAATGTTCTCACTCATAAGTGGGTGCTGAACAATGCGAACACATGGAGATAGGGAGGGGAACATCACACACCAGGGCCTGTTAGGGTGTGAGGGGAGTTGGGGAGGGATAGCAGGGATTGGGGGGATTGGGGAGTGATAACATTAGGAGAAATACCTAATGTAGGTGACGGGGGGATGGATGCAGCAAACCACCATGGCATGTGTATACCTATATAACAATCCTGCATGATCTGCACATGCACCCCAGAACTTAAAGTAAAAGTAATAATAATAAAAAACATAACAAGTGTCATCTTTGCTCCAGTTCCCAACAAGTATTTCATCTCCATCTCAGACCACCTCCTTCTGGATTTCATTGTCCATATCACTATTAGCATATTGGTCAAAGCCATTCAACAAGTCTCTAGGGACTTCCAAACTTTCCCACATTTTCCTTTCTTCCCCTGAGCCTGCCAAACTGTTCCAACCTCTGCCTGTTACCCAGTTCCAAAGTTCCTTCCACATTTTTAGGTATTTTTTCAGCAGCACCCCACGCTACTGGTACCAATTTACTGCATTAGTCTGTTTTCATGCTGTTGATAAAGACATACCTGAGGCTGGGCTATTACAAAGAAAGAGATTTAATGGACTTAAGAGTTCCACATGGCTGGGGAGGCCTCACAATCATGGCGGAAGGCAAAGAGGAGCAAGTCACATCTTACAAAGATGGCAGCAGGCAAACAGTGAGCTTGTGCAGGGAAATTCCCATTTTGAAAACCAACAGATCATGTGAGACTCATTCACTATCACTAGAACAGCATGGGAAAGACCCACCATCATGATTCAATTATTCCCCACCAGGTTCCTCCCATGACATGTGGGAATTGTGGGAGTTACAATTCAAGATGAGATTTGAGGAGGACACAGCCAGACCATATCAAGTTAAGACCCAAGTCTAAACACAAAATCCATTTCTGTTTCATATATACCTTACATACATAGCATAAAGGTGATTTTAAACAATATTTTGAAATAATTTTGTGCTTGAAATAAAGTTTTGACTATAATCCATTGCATGAGATCAGGTATGGAATTTTTCATGTGTGGTGTCAGGCCAGCACTCACAAAATTTCGGATTTTAGAGAATTTCAGATTTTCAGATGAGGGATGCTCAACCTGCAGATCGTTAAATTGTTTGTAATACTTCTGTTCAAATATGGACTGTTATTCTGATAACTACTTTTATGAAATATTTGACCTCATATGAGGCAATATGCTATGTAAATGCAAAATAACAATAGTCTAAAATCATCATATCAATAATCAGCACTCTCATTATCTATTTTCCAGCTAATAATTATAAAGGAATCCCATAACATCCCTAGAAGAAGACTGCTCTAGCAAACACAATTAAATACAGAAAAATATTAAAAGGATTCATAAGTGGGTTAATTTGCTTCTTGAAATAGTACAAAATATACTAGATTTTTTTCAGAACACATCTTTATAATACCAAATTTTAATTTAAATTTGTTATAAATTTAATTAAGTTCTGCCTTTTTAAAATTTCTAAATGCTTCTGCTTTTGCCATTATGCTACTGCTAGCAGCATCCTGAGAGGTGGAAGTGGAAATTATTCCACGGTTTTCTGAAATAAAGTTAAAAGGGAAGTACAGTAGTACATGTTTATAAATAGTGTATTTTTATTAATTTGACAGGGAGTAGATAATGCATATGATTTGTCTTACAAAAAAATGTTTACTTTGTGGCACTATTTGTTAATTTATGCATTCCAATTTTAAAATGTGTTAGCAGTAGCTGTTATTTATATTTCTTTCACTTCACACACGATTGGTCTTTGTTTCATCTTTTTAGATCTCAGAACCCAGAAGAAACTGATTTAGAGATGATGATAATAATAACAATTACTATGCTAGGGACAAGATTTATCATCACAGTGCATTATAAACATCAAAGTATAGTAATAATTTGGATAGTCATTAAGTTGTCAGTTTTTTACTGATTTCTTCAATACCAGGCATGCACACATGATCATCCTATGATTCCATGTTAAACATTAAAAACAAAAATATTTTCTTCATTAAAAAGCTGAAGCATTAGTGGAATTTTTATTGAATATATAAAAACTGGATTCAGAAAGTGGCAACTAAAACTATCTGTCCTGTCCTCACTTAAAAAACATTATTTACGTGGCTCTTACTGCTACATAAAGAGTACTGTTTTCCAGTGAAGGCAATAAATATGAAGGAATAAAAAGATTAGAACTAAAGAAAGATCTATCTAAATCAAGACCAGAGAAAGCAATTACGTACCCCTTAAACTTGACATTGTACAACATTTCAGCTTGGCAGATGTGTTAATCAGGTAGGGCTGCTTTAATAAAATGCATACATTGGGTGGATTAAATAAGAAAAGTCCATTATCAGGGTGCCAGCATGATCAGGTTTTGATGAGGGCTTTTCTTCCTGGCTCAAAGACAGCCATCTTCTTGCAGTGTTGTCATGAGGAAGAGACAGAGGTGAGTTTATATTCTTGTTATAAGGCACAGTTCTATTGCATTAAGACTGTGGCCCTATAAGATGAGCCATACCTTTATGATCTCATGTAACCTTAATTACCTACTAAAGACTAAATAAAATCACACTAGCAATCAGGGCATCAATATATAAATTTGGGGAAAACACAATTCAGTTCAAAGTACCAATATCAGGTACCCTGAAATTATTTTAGTTCTAGGCCCAGCTATTTCTCTATAAAGGGGATTAAAACACAATTTTTAATATGATAGGGTGAGAATTAAATGCTCTCTTCCTTAAACATTAGCAACTTTTAACTAATGAAGAGTTTGGTACATGCTACCACAAAATATGGCATGTTGATATACTGAATATTCTAAGCTGAAGGCATGTGAAAAATGACATATGTAGGAAAGAATAACATTCCCCTGAAGCAGATTTTAAGACTCTGATGTGAGAGGTAGCCTACCTATACCTGAAGAAAAGGCATATCCCTTGAATCCTTGATATTCTCTCTAAGCGCCTACCTCTTCCATTACTCTATTCACCCCTGCTAGACATTTTCTCTTCCCACTCTAGCCCCTCAGTAACTTGAACTTTAGGAACCTCCGTTCTCAAGGACTTCAGGGGGTCTGCTGAAAAATAAAAGAGGCTAATTGGAAATAAATTCAGTATTGTATTTTCTCAGACAGAGTTTGGAGAAAACCAAACAGCTGCTAGATGTCTCCTTAATCACTTGCCTAAAATTTCACTCACAGCTGCAATTATATTACTTATGACTGAAAGACCTAAATTTATTGTGGAAAATAAAAATAAAGTTAAAAAAGATTACTTATCAAAAGGGCAAATAAAAACAAACAAAAACCTTTCCAAAATACTGGTAAAAAGCATTAGTCCTCATATTGAGTAGCTAACCTCGATTTGTTCCATTTGTCAGAAACACAAATCGAATAACAGTATAAGGTGAAGAAAAGACAAAGAACTATTTTATATAAACCGGTGAGTTCATATTACTATATTTCATTGACTCTTTGCAGAAATTTTTGAATGAAACCTGTAAGATCTTTATTTGCTATATATATACATCTATATATATATATATATATATATATATATATATATATATGTATATGTATGCCTGACATAGCTTTGTGGTATTTTTTTGTCTCCAGATGGAATTACCAAATTAATATACAAAATTCTTTAAAAGAGCTCCATTTAACTGACGTAAAGAAAATAAGTGCTTGTATAAACTAAGTATTCCTAAAATTCCCAAAAATATATAACTAACCTAATCATTTTAGGTTCATGTGATCTGGGATAATCCTTGGTAAATAAAACTGGTTTAAAGATTGTTGGTAAAATAAAAACAGGAATGTTGTCAGCATTACATATAATATGACATATAATTGCTTTCTACTTAGGTTTACTCATCAAACAAGCTTATGTTATCTCTACTAGATATTTATGAGAGTAAAACTATAAATGCAACCTAAGAACCAAATGTACAATAAAAATGAATTGATGTATATACTTTAAAAAGGCAAAAATAGGTTTTTGCTTGTTAGGATTTTTGCCTCTGTGATTTTTAGTTACTTGCTTAATTTGTCAACAACAAAATTTAAGAGAATATCTACCTTTGAACAGTGTCTCATGAAATTTTCATGAGTAATCCAAGCATTGTTGATAAAAGCTAGTCAATTACATAGATGAAAGCAGGTTAAAAGTTTATAAATAAACTTTTAATAAATAAACTTTTTAACGAAAACTATGTTTTATAATATATCTACTTAAAAGTAGTTTCCCAAATCTCTTTAGTAATGTATACCTCTGAAATTATATTAAATTGAACTGATTAACATTCATTGACTATCTAGATCATTTCCAATTAAAATCTTAAAACATTAATTGCTGAACATAAGTTTAAGCTTATCTAATTTGATTTATTACAGAGAAACTAAAGATATTTGAGTCTGTCAGTAAACATGTCATATGCCACATTTATGAACTGTACTAAGAGAACACATATGTTCCCAGAAATTATGAAAGAGTACATTTATAAATTTGACAATACAGAGTGTTGGTATGTTACAGCTTACGATGGCTTACTTCCTAGTTTTCACTGGAATTAAGGCTACTAAATGTTAAGAATTCTAATTAGTATATTTAAGTAAAACTACTAAAGCTAGGGCTAGGCACAATAACTCACGCCTGTAATCCCAGCATCTTGGGAGGCTGAGGCTGGAGGATTCCTTGAGGCAAAGAGTTAAAGACCAGTCTGGGCAACATAAAGAGACCTCGTCTTTATAAAAACACGAAAAATTAGTTGGTTGTGGAGGTGTCCTGAGCCCAGGAGTGCAAGGTTACAGTGATCTATGATTGTGCCACTGCAATCAAGCCTGGGCGTCAGAGTGAGATCCTGTCACATATACACACAAATCTAATCAGGCAAAAACCCTATATGCCAAGTATTCAAGGGAAGTAGAATATGTTTTTTTGATGAGGAAAAAGAATGTGGTTTTGTTAAGGGAAAAAGAGTGTCATTTTGTCCTAAAGTAAAAATGACTGGTTGATCTAAAGAGAAAAAAATAAAAGAACAAGACAGAAACTGAATATATTTTTTAAAATTATAGGTTTGTGCAAAAGTAATCTTGGAAACGGAATCTTATTTTGTGTGATAGAGTTGGCCAAGATTGGATAGATTTAGTCAAAAGTTGTTGTTGTTTGATGAGCTGTAGTGGCCAGGGATGGTGGCTCACTCTTGTAATCCCAGCACTTGAACAGTCAAGGTGGGAGGATAGCCTGAAGCCAGGCATTCAAGCCAGCGTGGGCAATACAATGAGACCCCATCTCCACAGAAAATAGTTAAATTAGCCAGGCATGGTGGTACATCCCTGCAGTTCTAGCACTCAAAAGGATGAGGTGAGAGGATCATCTCAGCCCAGGAGTTTGAGGCTGCAGTGAGCTGAGGCGGGAAAATAAGAAAGAAAAATTAAAAAGAGAAAAAAACAAGTTCTCTGTAGTAGGCTGGAGGCAGTTAACAGGTGAAGCCCAGGTCCAGGAAAAACCTTAATAACATTATCTTAGAATCCAGTGCTCTGAGAAATGTACTCTGAAGACTTTTCCAGCACTCCCTCAATATACAGAGGGAAATATAAATTTTCCTTATACCCTAACCTTAGGAATTTATAGGTATCTGTCTCCTATGTAACTTCAGGTAGTCTGTTTTCCATCTAAGTAATAGAGTGGAGGCCACGAGAAATGTCTAAGCAGGCCAGAAGTGCAGACACCAAAGCACCAGAACAAAAGCCAAAAGATAAACTCATGCAAGGCTGTCTGAACCAGCATGAGTTCAAGATAAGGGACACCTGGCCCGCATCCCAAGAGTTATATGTAAGCCTGTCACTGTCTTGATTAACTGCTTTTGTTCTCGCTTTTGTAAGCCTACTTCCTGCTTCATGTTTTCCAGCCATAAGATGCATAGGCACTTGCCATCTTTGTCCAGTGCTCAGAATTTCTGGATGTGAATCCACTGAGCCAGGATACAACTTAAATAAATCCTCCTGTAACCTCATTTCCCTGATTTGCGGTTCCCTGATTTCCCGCAAAAGAGCTATGATAGTTCCACTGCACTCCAGCCTGCGCAACAAATGAGAGTGAGACCTTGTCTCTTAAAAAGAAAAAAAGCTTTAGTATTAATAGAACACATGCTATACTAGAATTCTGTGTCCTCTGTAAAAATGACAAACTGCTCTTCATAAGATATATGAAAGGATTTTTCCCCCACTTTATAAGTAATCTGCCTAGAAAATCAAACTTTTGTGTGTTAGAACAATTTCATATTACTTTTATCAGTTCTTTTGACTAAAAAAGTGGAATCCTCTCAATGTTAAAAGTACTCAGTTTTATTTACAACTATTATCTCCTGTATTTGCTTATAAAATATTTTATTCTTAATTTGTTTAAATAGATAAGTATTGCTTTATAACGATGTGTGATCCTAGTAAGTGTTAAAAATCTTTTGACATTTTTGAAAAACTTTCCCAAATCAAATTCTATTTTTTATTTTGAGATGGAGTTTCACTTATTGCCCAGGCTGAAGAGCAATGATGTCATCTCAGCTCACTGCAATCTCTGCCTGCCAGTTTCAAACACTTCTCCTGCCTCAGCCTCCCAAGTAGCTAGGATTACAGGCCCACACTACCATACCTGGATAATTTTTGTATTTTTAGTAGAAACGAGGTTTCACCATGTTGGCCAGGCTGGTCTTTAACTCCTGACCTCAGGTGGTCCGCCCAACTCAGCCTTCCAAAGTGCTGGGATTACAAGTATGAGTCACTGTGTCACCCAAATTAAATTCTACATAAAGCATTTTTGACTGCAAATTAACATTGAGAGTTTCCTGGAAAATATCAAAGGATTTGTCTCTCATCTTGTAAAAGAGAGATGTCATATTAAGTAGTTTGATTTGTTAAGTTACAGAGGAAGTACTATCAAATAAGAACTGATGCTAAATCTTCTTTAGGTTATATTTACATGAATATATGTTATTAATATAATTATTTCAGGAGTTACATAAAGTTTATAGAAATTTGTCAATATGTTTGTTATTCAGAATAGGTTTGGCATAATGTTATCAGTCACAATTCCAATTATTATGTTAAAATATTATTAGCCACAGCAATAACTAAATTTCCTTAGCAAATGAACTCTCATAAGATCTTTACCTATGGTGATAAGCCTTCTGTCATGCTCAATTTATTGTTTTACTTTGATTCTTCTCTCAAAGCATTTATGATTTCAATAGGCCAAAGTGTTTAATGGAAAAGGCTCTGAAAAGTGCTACAGAATAAAGGTTTATGATAACTTTAAGGTCATACCATTGGACTAGGTAAGAATTTCTAGAACTCTAATGAAGCAACTGATGGGCTCATAAAATTGCCAAGCCAAGATACAGCAGAATAAGAATAACATAAATTCAAACTAAATAAACCGAATAAGGTGATTATTTAATAACCTTTTCTTTGAAATTTTGCTGGCTCTTTAGTGCTTTGGCTTACAGATTTAAGAAACCAGTTTCTCTTACGCTATTTACAGCTTACAGTAATGTAACAGGTTATACTCTTCTTTCTTTTTTTGCAAAGATACGTCTGTCTCCCTCAACAAGTCAAGAGTGTAGTAGTGTGATTATAGCTCACTGCAGCCTTGAAATCTTAGGCTCAAGCTATCCTCTTGCCTTGGAATCTCAAAATGCTGAGATTACAGGCATGACCCACCATGCCTAGCCTAGATGATACATTTATATATAAAATTGAAATAATTACCTTTTCTCCCTACTTGATCTCTCCAGAACTTGGAAACCATTAGTGAATACTTTTATGAAAATGATGTGTAAAATTAGATATGACAGTCGGCTTTAAGGAACTAAGGTTAACTTTAACAGATGAATGCTAATAAAGCCCCTTTGGAAAAACTGGTCTGTTTCTTGGCTTAGAGTCCAGAATTGACTTCTTTACTCACGAAGTAGGCCCAGGAACCTCAAGATAACTTGTAGAAGAAAGATATCAGTTGAAACTATAGGTACAGAAGATAAGAGCTGATGATGAGTTCTCGGTTTAGCTTCCTAGCCTCAAGAGGTTTTTAAAAGTCTAATCTGAGATTGCTTATGAAAAGTTCCAGCAAAGCAAACTGAAAAGCACCCTACATGGTCAATCACTACTTTTTCTGCACATATGTAAATAGTCAGTCCAAGTTTAGTAAGATTAATTTTCTACACAAATTAGTCTTACTTTGATGATCATAAAAATAGGGGTGATGGTAGAGTGAAAAAACTGTGTTTCAATGGAAAACTAGAGCATACCCTGTGTATATTAAATTGTATTTTTCATTTTCTTTAGAGTTTTGTCATCTGATTGCATTACCATTTGCCATCATAACTATCATTTAATTAATTGGTTATTCATCTATTAAAATATACCAGCAAGAGATGAGCATACCTAATTTATACTTACTGGCTGTTGTTTGGTTTATGGTGCATGTATATAAAGTTTCCTATCCTTAAGTAATGTCTATCAGTTCTCTTCATATACCAGCAGATGAATAGAGAGCCATGGTTAACTCTTACTAGAAAGCTCTACAACTGTGTTGACAATTAATGCACTTTCTTTATCTTTAAGGGTCAGAAGAGTCCCTGCAGTCAGGCTTCTAATCTATTAATGGAATAGACAGGACCCAATTCCTCTGACTTTATAGAATGTGGTTTGTAATAAGATGTGCAACATTTTGTTCTGTTTTATTTTGAGAGATACTATCTAATACAAAAAAAGCTGAGTCTAAAAGGATGTTTCACTGAATATTGTGAAAATAGTTTACAATATTATCATGTTACATTTTTTCCCCTTTTAATTAAGGCTAGACCAAAGACTTTATTTTTATTTTTGAGACAGATTCTTGCTCAGTCGCCCAGCTGGAGTGCAGTGGCACAATCGTGGCTCACTGCAAACTCCACCTCCCATGTTCAAGTGATTCTCGTGCCTTAGCCTCCCAAACAGCTCAAATTGCAGATGTGCATCACCACTCCAAGAAAATTTTTGAATTTTCAGTACAGAAGGGGTTTCACCATGTTGGCCAGGCTCATGTGATCTGTCCATCTCAGCCTCCCAAAGTGCTGGAATTAAAGGCATGAGCTGCCACATCTGTCCAAAACCAACTACTTTAAATTGGACATATTCCTTTACTCTTTGCTTACTTGCCTATTTATATATCCAGACAATTGCAAATATACTGTACAAATAAATATGAATTAAGCTTTTCATCTTCCTTTATATTTCCCTCATGCTATAGTACTCATACTTATAAATTTAATGGTTATATAATACTTCATTGAGCAGATAAACAATAATTTAGATTTTTTTTTTTTGAGATGGAGTTTCGCTCTTGTTGACCAGGCTATAGTGCAATGGCGCGATCTTGGCTCACTGCAACCTCTGGTTCCTGGGTTCAAGCGATTCTCCTGCCTCCGCCTCCCAAGTAGCTGGGATTACAGGCATGCACCACCACACCTGGCTAATTTTGTATTTTTAGTAGAGACAGGGTTTCTCCATGTTGGTCAGGCTGGTATTGAACTCCTGATCTCGGTGATCCACCATGCCTGGCCAAAAAATTTCGATTCTATGTCATTTTTAACATCAAAATTTTGTAAATAATGTATAGATTAAAGTAACCTTTTAGATTATTTCCTTATACAAAACAATCAAAAATAAGATTATTGAATCAAATTGTACAAAATTTTAACAACTCTTTAAAAAATGCCAAATTTCTTTCCAAAGTTTTATGATTTACATGGTCACTAGCAGAACCTAAATGTATTAGTTACAGTGCAATTATTGCAGTTTTGAAACCCAAAGAAAATTTCTGAAAATATGTTATTTATCAGGTTATCTATGATATTTCCTAAAAACATCAATTTCTGGGTCTTGTTCCCATTTTAATGAATCAGAATCTCTTCACCATGACATGGGAATATACATTTTTAACAAATTTGTGCAGCAGGGAGATTGGCCATCATAGTGGATGGGAGCCAGGACTAGATGGCAGCTCTGACTCAGACAAACAGAGCAGCAAGCAGAGGCTCACATGGTGAATTTTAGCTACAGAAAGACTGCAGGAATAAATCAGGAAACCTGAGAGGGTCCACAGACCCTCTGAAGAAAGTGGACTGCTCCTGCAGGACTTGGAAGACATCCACAATGCTGTGAGTGGCCAAACTGCGGAAGTGAGAGAGAAAGATCCTCCACCCCCAAACACACATCCCCACTGGTGAAACTGAATGTCTAGTTTACAGGAGAAGATTCTGACCTAACCTGAAGCTGAGTCAATTTAGATAACGAAGCAAAATACAGAGATAGAGAGGAATCAGAGACAAAAAGGGCCTGTGAGCTCGCTGGGTCCACAAGCAGGCCATTCCCACCTGGCATCACAGGGATCTTCTAAGAGGGCAGCCAGAGGTGTGAGAAAAATGCCACAGGGAGAAGAAAATCTCCAGCTGATTGCTGTAACAATGTGAACTGGTCAAAAAGCTTCCTGCAGAGTACTTGGGGGAGGTTCGAATCTGGCATGCAGACTCCACAGGAGGGGGAAAACTAACGCCCTACTTTCTTTCACAGCTGGGAGGCAGTTAGCCTGGGGCAAGTTCTCAGCCCTGCTTGCCCAATGCCTGAAAACAGACTTGGTGCTGCTAGAGGGGGCATGGTGGAAGTGAGTCTGGCTCTTTGGATTACATGGGAGCTGGGTGAGGCCTGTGACTGCTGCCTTTCTCCAATTTCCCTGATAACCTGCAAGACTTGGTAAAGGCAGTCATAATACTTCTAGGGACATAATTCCATTGACCTAGGAACCTCACCCCCATCCCCCACAGCAACTGCAGTAAGACCTGCCCAAGGAGAGTCTGAGTTCAGATATACCAAGCCCTGCCCTCACCTGATGGTCCTTCCGTACCCACCCTGGTAGCTGAACACAAAGGATATACACTAGGGAGTTGCAGGGCCCCGCCCACCACTGGTTCGTCCCCAAACTACTACAGGTGATGCTCTTTGGAAAGCGCCACCTCCCAGCAGGAGGCCAACTAGCACAAAAATAGAGCATTAAACCACCAAAGCTAAGAACCTTCACAGAGTTCATTTTACCCCCTTGTCACCTCCACCAGAACAGGTGATGGTATCCACAGCTGAGAGACCTATAGCTGGTTTGCATCACAGGACTCTGTGCAGACAACCCATGGAGCTAGGTAGGCTTGCTGGGTGGCTAGACCAAAAGAGAAATAACAATCACTGTACCTCGCTCTCAGGAAGCCACATCCATCGGAAAAGGGGGAGAGTACTACATCAAGGGAAAACACAGTGGGCCAAAAGAATCTGAATAACAGCCTTCAGTCCTAGACCTTCCCTCTGACAGAGGCTACCCAAATGAGAAGGAACCAGAAAACCAACCCTGGTAATATTTTATAAATAAACTTTTGGTGCTGCAAAAGAAATAGCAACCAAACATAAATTTTCTCAGCAAGACAATTTACATCTATAGAAGGGTGTGTCTCACAGATGGAGCAATGGTGAGAGCATACCTGAACAAGGGAGGGAAAGGGATTCTTTTCCCTGGAGCAAGTAGCCCCAACTGCTGTGTTGTTTCCCTATTGCCTAGGGTTGGAATACACATTCTCAGCAGATTCTGATTGGCTATTTTAAAGGGAGCAGGGGTAGGCTGGGCACAGTAGCTCATGCCAGTAATCCCAGCACTGTGGGAGGCTGAGGTGGGTGGATTGTCTGAGATCAGGAGTTGAGTCCAGCCTGGGCAACACAGTGAAATCCCATCTCTACTAAAAATACAAAAAATTAGCCAGGAATGGTGGCATGTGCCTAGAGTCCCAGCTACTTGGGAGGCTGAGGCAGGACAATTGTTTGAACCCAGGAGATGGAGGTTGCAATGAGCTGAGATCATGCCACTGCAATCCAGCCTGAGCAACAAAGTGAGATTCTGTCTCAAAAAAAAAAAAAAAAGAGAGAGAGAGAGCAGGGGTAGAGCCAGAGGGGTGGGGTGAGCAGTTTTTGTGGGAAAGATGGTTGCAGAACAAGTGACTGAAGGTGACTCAGGTCAGAGCAGGTGACCAGGGTTACTCAAGATGGAACAGGTGACCAGGGGTGACTCAGGACAGAGGAGGTGACCAGGGGTACAGATATGAACTACTACTTAGAGCTGTCAGGAAGGTTGTTTATTGAAACTAGAGGCAAGAACATGAAGAGAATGAGGAAGTTAAACTTTAAAATGGAGAACAAAGAACACAGAAACTGAACATACTGGCATGCTGATTCTTTGAAGAGAAACTTGGAACTAGATGTATTCAACAATATGACAAAACAAGCTTATTTAACACCCCTCAAAAAAATCACACTAGCTCAGCAGCAATGGATCCAAATCCAAAAAGTCCCTGCTTTACCTAAAAAAGAATTCAGAAGGTTAGTTATTAAGTTAATCAGGGAGGCACCAGAGAAAGGCGAAGCCCAATGCAAGGAAATTTTTTTAAAGAATGAGATAAGAAGTGAAGGAAGAAATATTCAATGAAATAGCATAAAAAAAATCAAAGCTTCAGAAAACACTGGACACACTTAGAAATGCAAAATGCTCTGGAAAGTCTCAGGAACAGAATTGAACAAGTAAAAGAAGGAAATTTAGAGCTCTAAGACAAGGTGTTCCAAATTAACCCAATCCAACAAAGACAAAGAAAAAAGAATAAGAAAATATGAACAAAGCCTCAAAGAAGTCTGGGATTATGTTAAATGACCAAACCTAAGAACAATCAGTGTTCCTGAGGAAGAAGAGAATTCTAAAAGCTTGGAAAACATATTCTGTGGAATAATCAAGGGAAACTTCCAGCCTTGCTAGAGACCTAGGTATCTAAATACAAAGGGCACAAAGAACACCTGGGAAATTCGTCACAAAAAGATCATTGCCTAGGCACATTGTCATCAGGTTATCCAAAGTTAAGAAGAAAGAAAGAATGTTAAGAGTTGTGAGACAGAAGCACCAGGTAACCTGTAAAGGAAAACCTATTAGATTAACCATAAATTTCTCAGCAGACACCATACAAGCTAGAAGGGATTGGGTTCCTGTCTTCAGCCTCCTCAAACAGAAAAATTATCAACCAAGAATTCTTTATCCAGTGAAACTAAGCATCATATATGAAGGAAAGATAGCCTTATTCTTTTTTAGACAAACAAATGCTGAGAGAATTCGTCACCACCAAGCGACCACTACAAGAACTGCTACAAGTTCTAAATCTTGA
Source organism: Cheracebus regulus (assembly GCA_963574635.1). Classification (NCBI taxonomy): domain Eukaryota; kingdom Metazoa; phylum Chordata; class Mammalia; order Primates; family Pitheciidae; genus Cheracebus; species Cheracebus regulus. The sequence continues at coordinate 3,909 of CAUYQU010101732.1, read as the reverse complement.
AAAAATCCTGGAAAAGCATCAAAACGGAACCTAATATTTAAAACATAAACCTCACAGGACCTATAAAAAAAATACAATATAGAAAACAAAAACAGAAAACAAAAAACAAAGGTACACAGGCAAAAAATAGCATGATGAATGAAATGGTATCTCACATCTCACTACTAATATTGAATGTAAATGGTTTAAACGCTCCATGTAAAAGACAAAGAACTGAGGAATGGATAAGAATTCACCAACCATCTGCTGCCTTCCAGAGGCTCATCTAACACTAAGGACTCCCATAAACTTAAAATAAAGGGGTGCAAAAGGGCATTTCATGCAAATGGACAAAAAAGCCAGCAAGAGTAGCTATTCTTATATCAGATAAAGTAAACTTTAAAGCAACAGCAATTTAAAAAAATAAAGAGGGATATTATATAATGGTAAAAGAAAACCTAGAAGAGATGGGTAATTCCCTAGAAAGATACAACCCTCCTAGGAAAAGTTAGATACCCTGAACAGACCAATAACAAGCAGCAAGATTGAAATGGTAATTTAAAAACAGAAATAAAAAAGAAAATGACCATAGTGCCAAAAGCAATCTACAAATTCAGTGCAATCCCTATTCAAAATACCACCATGATTCTACACAGAATTAGAAAAAAAAAACATTCTAACATTCATATGAAACCAAAAAAGAGCCCACATAGCCAAAGCAAGACTAAGAAAAAAAAAGTCTGGAGGCATCACACTACCTGATTTGAAACTATACTATATGGCCGCAGTCACCAAAACAACATAGTACTGGTATAAAAACCGGCACACAGACTAATGCAACAGAATTTTGTATGGCAAAAGCAACAGAACAGACAATCCACGAAGTGGGAGAAAATCTTCACAATCTATACATCTGACAAAGGACTAATATCTGGAATATATAACAAATCAGCAAAAAATCCCAAACAATCCCATCTAAAAGTGGGGCTAAGGACATGAATAGACAATTTTCAAAAGAAGATATACAAATGGCCAGCAAACACATGAAAAAATGTTCAACATTACCAATGATCAGGGAAATGCAAATCAAAACCACAATTCGATACCACCTTACTCCTGCAAGAATGGCCAAAATCAAAAAATCAAAAACCAGTAGATGCTGGTGTGGATGCAGCAATCAGAGAACACTTCTACACTGCTAGTGGAAATGTAAACTAGTACAACCACTCTGGAAAACCCTGTGGAGATTCCTTAAAGTAGAACTAAAAGTAGAACTACCATTTGATCCAGTAATCCCACTGGGTATCTACCCAGAGGAAAAGAAGTCATTATATAAAAAAGATAGTTGCACACGCATGTTTATAGCAGTATACTTCACAACTGTAAAATCATGGAACCAACCCAAGTGCCCATCAATCAACGAGTGAATAAATAAACTGTGGCATATTAGCCAGGCACAGTGGCAGGCACCTGTAATCCCAGCTACTCAGGAGGCTGTGGCAGGAGAATCACTTGAACCTGGTGGGCAGTGGTTGCAGTGAGCTGAGATTGTGCCACTGCACTCCAGTCTGGGCAACAGAGTGAGACTCCATCTCAAGGAAAAAAGAAAAAGAAAGAAACTGTGGCGCATATATATATATATATATGATGGAATACTACTCAGCCATAAAAAGGAATGAATTAATGGCATTCACAGAGACCTGGATGAGATTAGAGACTATGATTCTATGTGAAGTAACTCAGGAATGAAAAACCAAACACTATATTCTCAATAATATGTGGGAGTGAGGCTGTGAGGACACAAAGGCTTAATGATACAACAGACTTTAAGGACTGGGGGGAAGGGTAGTGGGAGAGGGTTAAGACTATAAATAGGGTTCAGTGTACACTGCTTGGGTGACGGGTGCACCAAAATCTTGCAAATCACCACTAAACAACTTATGCATGTAACTAAACACAGCCTGTACCCCAATAACCTATTGAAAAAGAAACAAAACAAATACACTGAAAAATATTGTACAATAAAATTTGTACAATAAAGTTTGATAACTATTCTAGTAAGGTATATGTGGACTTTTCTTATAGTATGTAACTGAAATTATGAAAATAATGATTTATAGTTAATATCTATAGAGTGCTTTCCACTTATCAGATCATGTTCTATGAGCTTTTATATGTATTACCTAATTTAAGTCTCATGATAATCCTAAGTAGTAGACAGCATCTTCAATTACTCTTCCAAGTTTAAAGATGTAGATAGTGAGACACACAGGTTAAAAAGCCTTATTTAGTGGAAAACCTAATATTTCAATCCAGATTGTCAAGCCCAAATCTGAGCTCTTAACTTTGGTACAATACTGCTTCTCTTATTTCCCTAGATTCTACTCAACCATCAGCGATTTATTACCTTAACAGATGTTCTACCTGAGGGCAAACAAGCAGATCTAACAAAGTAGGCTATAGAAAAAGGAAAACAGTGTAAAATAAACATGGGGAAAAATAATATTTGTGAGTTTCCATAAAAAGAAATTTTATACATACAGTGTTATTTTCATAGTCATATGTATGTGAAAAAAGACATATTACGACCTGGGTAACAGCTTCTGAAATGTGATGATGCACAAACTAAGATTAGATTCATTTTAACACAGCTCATATAATATGTACAATGTTTTGTAAAAGACATTCTTCAGATTCCATGCCATGGAATATATTTTGAAATTGATAAACAAAGAGGAGTAAATTACCAAATGATTGATAACTGGAATCTATTTGGCATATATTTGTATTTGTAAAAGCAATTCTAGTATTTCTGCATCTTAATATAAAGTTATCAATGAACTTTTAAAACATAAATAACTGAGAACCCAGGGTGATTTACTGAAATAGTATGTAAAGTATTTACAGTTGTACTAAAGATCTCTGATCCAAGTTCATTTTATGAGCACTACTGTCAGTTAATCATCCTCATAAGTACAATTCCAAATATACTTTTCTGGCTCAAAAATTCCCCTTTCTCCAATGTAGTTTTCTATTACTTTCCTTTATATACCTAATGCAGTGGACACTCATTTAACAAACCACTTCTCATTTTTTTTATGGAAACAACTTTGTTTCTGCAATCCAGCTTCTCTCTTGACATTGATAACTAAAATGCATTCTCTTTACTAAGCATTCCCTGACTTGACAAAAAGATACACTTCCCCTTTGGAATGCGTTGTACTTTTCTTGGATATACTTCTTAAAAGGGGAAGGGCTGAAACATAGAATTAGGTCTGTGACTTCATTAAGGAAAGACATCACTTACTAAGAATGAGCTACTTTGCCAGGCAATCAGAATACAGTAGTCTTCCCTTATCTGCAGTCCTGCCTTCCAAGGTCAACTGTGGTCTGAAAATATTAAATAAAGATTTCCAGAAATAATACTTAAGTTTTAAATTATGTGCCTATGATAAAATTTTTACACCTTCCCATTCCATCCCACTGGGACATGAATCATCCTTTTGTCCAGTGAATTCACACTGCATAGGCTACCCACTTATTATTCACTTACCACCCATCTGGGTTATCATATCAGCTATTGTGGTATCGCAGTAATTGGGTTTGGTACTATCTGTGGTTTCAGTCATTCACTGGCAGTTTTGGAATTTATCCCCTCTGGATAAAAGGGGACTACATTACAGGTTTAATGTGTTATATAGGGCTCTTCATTTCGGGGTGCATTCAATTTAATATGGAGTTCAAATCCTGTTTAATAGTGCTATTTTAGGATATTTTCTCCTAAACTAGCAAGGCATGACAATACTCAACTCCAGGCAATACAGAGAACCCCACAAAGATATTCCTCAAGAAGACCAACCCCAAGACACATAATTGTCAGATTTACTCGGATTGAAACAAAGGAGAAAATACTAAGGGCAGCCAGAGAGA
>CAUYQU010101729.1:0-34331 GCA_963574635.1 Cheracebus regulus | reverse complement strand
GTTTTTAATACCCATTTTTAGACTGCATTCTAGCCTGGGCAATAGAACAAGAATCCCGTTCTCTCTCCCTCTTTCTCTTCCTCTTTCTTTCTCTCTTTCATTCTTTTTTTTCTTTCTTTTGCTCTTTCTTTCTCCTTTTCTTTTTCTTTCTTTCAAAAAAAAAGAAAAGAAAAATATGCATTGCATGTTTTCTATTAGCAGTAAACCTTGCTTGTGCATCTTTGTACATTTACTTCTAGACTGTTATTTCTGAGTATATATCTTCAGTTGTCAATTCTTAATTTTATTATCTTGTAATCAGTAAGTGTGACCTATATCATGATTTCTATTTTTTGGAGTTTGTTGATGATTTACTTACGGCTTAACACATGACCGATTTCTGTGACTGTGCGCAGAAACTGAAAATAATGCATATAGTTGAAAATAATGTATATTCTCTGGTGTGTAAAAAGAAAGGATGTATATATTTTCAACTATATACATTATTTTCTGCTGTGTGTCAGGCCCTGTGATAAGGACTTTGCATATATTATCTCATCTGATCCTTGCAACAGCCTGTAAGGGAGGATTATTATTATCCTTGTTTTTCAGATGAGAAACCCAAAACAAAGAGGAACCGGATATCGCGTACCTAAAAAGTAGCAGAATTGAGACTTAACCTACTCTTGGCTGTAAGTTTGCACTGTGGACCACCTCACAATTGCTTTTCCCAAAGTCCTGCTCTTATTTTATGTAGACCTGAGAAAGAAAGGAAAAATCTGCAAATCTCTAGGACACAACACTTTCTTACACATGAGAATATTTATATATATTGAAATAATTCTTCTAGACCTTTTCTTCTGCAGCAGCAGCAGCAGGTCTCGCTCTGTTGCTCAGGCTGGAGTGCAAATGATGCAATCACAGCTCACTGCAGCCTCAACCTCCTAGGCTCAAGCAATCCTCCCACCTCAGCCTCCTGAGTCTCTGGCACTACAGTTGCACATCACCACGCCCGGCTCATTTTTAAATTTTTTGTAGAGCAGAGTTCTCACTATGTTGCCCAAGCTAGTCTCAAAATCCTGGGCTCAAGCAGTCCTCCCACCTCGGCTTCCCAAAGTGCTGGGATTACACGTGTAAACCAATGAGCCACCACACCTGGCCTTTTAGACTTACTGATAAATCATTTTGTCATAGATTTCTCTTCAGCATATAGGAAAAGGACACACGTGTCCTAAGACTTGCTTCCTCCTAGAACCCGATGCTTCTGTGTCGCTTTTGAATTAGACCCAATTGCGTCCCCTGAAGAGCGTTGGGGATACAGGATTTATTTGAACATGCTCCAGTGTTGTATCCGAGGTTTCCTTCCAAGGCGTTCACATCCGTTCACATCGGCACTGCCGCTGCATTGACGTTACCACAAAATGTCAACAGAAGGTCCTCAGATGATAGCCAGAACTCCTGTCCCTCCCAAGTGGCCCTCACGTGGCTTGCTGAAATGAGGGGATGCCATCATCCACCCAGCCATTGGGCCAGTTCATTCCTGCTCAAGCAGTGACTGCCTCTTGAAGACACGGTGGCCATGGGACATCCTCATTTCATAGCCATGAAAAAGTGAAAAAAAAATGTGTTTTAGGCACATATTTCAAGACTATGCAGTTAGGTTCCTGAAGGTCTGTGATACAGGTACATTTATCGATGTGGAATGTGCTTTTCACTGCTTTTCACCTTAAATTCTAAGAGGAAATTATGATTTTATAGATACACTAAAGTTTGGTTTCATTTTAATATTCTACCTAAATCTGATGCTTGTAAACTGAAATTTGAGCCTACAGAAATAACCAGAGCACTACGACAAGCCCATCAGAGAAGTGGATTTGTGACACCTTAAACGTTCCCTCTGCACGGCTGAGTCTCACAGCTAACCACGCTCCAAGTGTAAGTCTGAGCGATGAATGTGACTGGAGACAGATTTATAAGACGGGAACTCAGTAAATAAGACTCCCTCCGGTTACCATAGACACAGGATAAATCAGCTGAGTCACAGCACACATCAGGAGTCACGGATGCAGGCTGTCTTGCTCTCGCTCTCAGCCGTGCGTTGAGAGCACAGTTGAGGACAGCCGGGGATGTGGGAGAGCTGCTGGCTCTCCAGAGAGAGACGGATCCCGCTGTCCTGGCTTCCAGCACTGCAGCCTAGCTCTGTCCGTTTCTGAACGTCATGTAGCTGGAATCATGGAATGGGAACGCCCTTTCTCCTGGCTTCTTCCACCCGGCATTACGTGGGCAAGCTCAAGGGGTTCTGGGGCTCCCTCGCCTGTTGCCGTACAGCTTCCATTTATCCTCGCTGCCGCTGGCGGGTGTTTGCCATTTCTCCTATCTGGGACTATTACAAAGAGCGCCGCCCTGGAGGGCTGGGTGGCCACATGTCCCCAAACCTGTTGCGTGACTGCCCAGCCAAGGACTTGCTGGGCACAGGGGCACCTGTGGTCAGCTCTTGTGGATCTCACCAGGCAGGTGCCTACAGTTGTTGCTTCACGGTCCTATTTAGTGATCCTTTTGAATTCCCATTTAAATAAAATTATCCCCCAGGAGGGAAAACACACACCTACCGAGCACCTCATGTATCCCAGTGTGAGACATGGCTCTCACCAGCAAACGGCACTGAGTAAACCATACAGTCACAGGTGCCCTTGAATTTCCCCTGGGAAGCCACTCCAGGGAAGACTGAAACCTCAGCTTTCAACAGACATGGCTGGGAAGACGATCCCATGTGCAGGAATCCTGGGATGCCTCCAGAACATCTCCTCATTAAGAAGGGGGTGACGGGCTTCCCCACGGAGGCTGCCAAGAACCAGATGGGAGGGCTTTCGGGCTCACACTTGTCAGGCTGGGCACTAGTCCGCTCCCCACTACTGTTTATACCGTTTCTCATTCTCTGTCTCTGTCTCTGTCTCTCTCTCTCTCTCTCTGTCTATCTCTCTCCCTCTCCTCATCTCATTTTTCTTTACCTGACTCTCTCTTCCCACCCCCACAACTTGTGTAATTGTGTAATTGTATTTATAAAAGTCAAATAAGGTGACTCCATTTTATCATATTCTTTTTCAAAGCTGATGCAGCTTTGAAAGAGGCTAAGTAGCTTGCACAAGGTCACAGAACATTCACACACACAACTCCCTGGCCCTACAGGTCATGATCTTTCAGCCACATGATCTCTCTACAAAGCCACCAAGATCATATTATAAAGAATGTAGAGACTCTCTTCCTACCAGAAAGTCCATTATATGTGAGCAAACCCCTAGTACACCAGAAAGACTCTGTGAGATTTGCATAGGAATCCCCTGATATTTCAGTTCTCTCAGTGCGTGGACACCTACTTCCCATCAGGAGGCTTCAGTGTCTCTAAATTCATCCCCAGTGTTCTGAAAGGGGTGGTGGATTACACTCATGCGTGCCCAGCCAACTTTTAAAGAAGATTCCAGTCGAGGCTTTGCTCATGGAGGTACACTGCTCACAACTTAGCTTCTCCTGTGTGGTTCACAAATGTGAAGGACCAAGCAGAGCATTTATGAGTACCAAGGCTGTGGCTCACTCTCAGGTCAGAGTTCTAATTGTCCACTGTCTGCATGTGAGTAAAGATGCACCCTTCAGTCCTAACACGGAACCTAGAGTCGAGTCTTTCTCCCCTGAGTAGGTCTTGATCCACAGACCCAATAAGGGCCCCTAGAAACAAGCACAAATGCTCCTGGTCCTTCCAACCTCCCCAGAAGCAGGGGGAGGGCACACAGCTGGACTAGAGTGCCTTAGTAAAGCTGTGGCTCATGGATAGGGGTGCCTGCTGGCTGCCTCGGCCAGGAAGGAGAGGCTGCTGTTCCTGAAAAGCAGGGTCGTCTCCTCTGGCAAGTCCACCATCATATTCCAACGGGGTAAGCACAGTGGCAGGCAGCAAGGGGAATAACCCCATATCACAGGCAGCCCCAAAGAAAGGGCAATGGGACAGGTGGGTGTAGTCGCCAGTCTTCTCACTGGAAGCCTACAGGCCTTCCAGGGCTGGGTCACCTGGAAGTACCAGACCTTTTAGTTTACATCACTAAAAACCAACCACACTCTTACATTTCAAAGAATTTGCACTTAAATCAAACTGCCAAAATATAATCAAGTTGCATGACTCTGATTTTAATTTAAGGCCTAAATTTCTCCAACTGTGTAGGGGACACTCTGGTGGCCAATGCTGGGAGCCTTATCACCAAGTGGCATTTGCTTGGGAAGTCAAAGTCCCCCAAAAGAGATTGGGGCTGGAGAACCCTACCAATACGTCATCAGTAACATTAACTGCCCCTTGATCAACCTTTTCCTCTTTGTGATTACTCCCCTACAACTCCTGTGACATTCTTTCCCATGGTTTTTAGGACAAAGGAGACTGTGCCTCCAAGCCCTCTGCAGGCTTCATTGGGCATAGACAGGCCACATAGCATTTACTGCAACTTTAAGAAATTGTTTAATAGGAAAGGAATCTTCCTAAAAGCATTTTCTGATCATCGTTAAAGAATTCAATCCCCTCTTTTAGCTTAGAGATAAATAAAGTCCTGATTACTGGAGCAAAGTACCTTGAGAATTTCCCATTTATTCCCCAGTGACATAATCCTCATGCCAATGAATTGACCATGTGATGTACACGCTTCTGTAATGCCACGTGTTAATGTCAGGGAATAAAGTCACAATCTGATTTGATTTTTTCTTTTTTTTTTTTGGAATGGGGAGAACCTGAAACAACATAATGCAGACACATAATCAGCAGACATAAAATAAGCTGTTCATCCGATTTCACACACACTCACAACCGAACCTCACTTCTGAAATCACCATAATTACTTTTTCAAACAATTCATTATAATGATTATAAAAGTCTGCATGGCTGTTGTGGAAAATATAGGAAATAAAATAACAATCACCACTAAGCCTATGATCCCCCAATAAGCCTTGTTATCATTTTTGGTCTATTGTATTTTAATACTTTTCAAAACATACATAATTTTACAACTCGATATCACATTGTAGTTGCACCTTGCTCTGATGTTTTCTTCACTTTGCATGCAACCATTGTCAAAATATTTCAAAATGTGGAAGCATATATGCTAAGGTGTTAGTGATAACCTCTGGGCGGTAGAAACACTGTTATCTTCTAATTTTCTTTATGTTTTATTATCTTTATTTTCTAATTTTATACAATGCACATTCATTGTTATGAAAAAATTATTTTTAAATTCAGAAAGATTATTCTCCATGACTGCACACTGTTCTTACAGATACGCCCTAGTCTGCTTAATCTTTATCAAAATGGTGGACAGTTGCCCTTTCCGAGGTCTTGGGAGGGGCCCTTGAAATGTGTTCATGTGGTCATACATTTTTGCAAAATTTGCAACAGTAAGCCATAACCACAGTCATCTGAGACCATTCTAACTTTCCCCCCTCACACATTTGCTGTCAGGTTGTACTGGGAGGAAGTCGAATTGGGCCCATCTATGGGACTCATGATCACTTCTCGTTGTACCTGTCACTGCAGCCACCCTAGCATGTCACGCTTTCGGGATGCTCCCAGTGTCAGCAGATCCATGAGGATTTAAGGCGATTCTAGGAAGATGGCAGCAGTGACATGGGTTTTGAATCTCCTTGAATCCTACACAAAAATACCATGGAAATTAGATAATAAAACCAAAAACACATGGGCAAATTCACAACAAAACTAGATGACAGAGTCCCCAGTCCCTAGGCCCTATGTACAAGCAAGTTGAGGAGACCACCATGGCCCCAGCCCTCCATGATACCAGCATGTGTGTGGAAGGAGAAGAGGGAAGTGAGGGAAACCCAGAAAAAAGGTGACTTGGCAAAGATTTCAGGACAAATGAAAATCATCTCAGAAATGAAGGCTAAAATGGGAGGAGCACAAGGGCAAATAACAGGCAGTCAATGCATTGAGAGAAGGAGAAGAATTTGTTTTAGTCGTAAGGAAATAAATTAAAAACTAAAAAGTACTTTTAAGGAAATGGCAAATAGGCAAAAAGGATTCAGCATACAGGTAATAAAGTATCTAGAGGGAAAAAAAACTAAAGTAAAAGAGCAGAACAAATACTGAACTCTACAATGACCAAAAAACTTTCCCATAATACAGAATTTAGAAAAAAAAAGAAGAGTTGAAACTACATCCTGAAAGAGCACAGCATGTACTTGAGAATATCCACCCAAAAGGACCAGCACCAAGACATATCCTAGGAAAATTACTGAATTCTAAAGACAAAAAATTAATTCCTTTGTGAATCTGGGCGGAACAAACATGAAAGAACATAAAATAAAAGGGGGAGAAAATCTGATTGCCATCATGTGGACAGCAGCACTTACTCTGAAAGGAGATGGGGGAATAGATTTTTAACCCAAGGAGCTGCTGTCAGTGCCACGGGGCTGCACCTGCACAGGGGGCACAGGCAGGCCTGGATGCCCGTGTGTGGTGGGGTGACAAGGCCCAGAAGGGGGCATCTCACCCAGTCCAGACTGGCCTGGAGCCACAAGTCAGACAACTGCAGGGGAGCTTAAGCCAAGAGGGAATCCCCTAGGAGGCTATAGGCCAAGCCATGCAAGTGCCGGGAGGGGAGAGGAGGGAGGAGGGAGAGCCCACACTGTGTCATGCTGAAGTGAGTAGGTTGTGGGGACTCAAATGTGCCCCTTCTACCAAAGCACAAGCATTCAAGACAACTGTCACTAAGTTTAGCTGCAGTCCTAGTCCCCTAGTGCTGTCTGTTTTCACAGGAGCACCAGTCTAACCAGAAGTGCATTGAGGCACATGCATGTAGAACTGTGACATGCAGTTTGGTTTTGGAAATCTTGAGCACTGCACCATGGCCAGGAGAACCATAGATGTCCTTGGCTGTCCTGTACCCAGAATGACCAAACTGTCACTGCGTCTGCACAGTCCCAGAAATAAAACCACCAACCTAGTTTTCAGCCAGCTCAGTTTTTTTTTTTGACAGTAGAAAAAACTGTTTTTTTAAAAAATAGATATCAAATAAAGAATCAAGATATTCAAGATGTAATTTCCCTAAAAATGAGAAGTAATTTAAGAATTTGACACATTACCTACTATACATAGACAAGTCAACATTTAACATTGCTGCAAGATTTTGCTTGAAATGCTCAATCTAAATGATTATTTCCCCTCTCATGCCCAAAAGCAGATGTTTTTTGAACTTAAAAGTGAATGTGTCTCTGCTGATTTCTAGAAGAACAAACTTTAAGGGAAAAATACTACACAGGCATCATTAAATTGTGAGTTTTAGAAAAAATGTATACAGTACTGAAAAATGCAGAGTTATACCAAAATAATTAAGTTTTTTTCTAATGATTTTATCTTAGTAAATGACCAGAGATTTAAAGTAAGATTTCCATACATTTTCTATGTCTTAACATAATGATGTTTATAACCCATTATTTATTCCAGGAAAACTGAAATAAATGTCCAGTGATAGTAGCTTGTCCAAACATATCACAATACAGTTGTAGATAAAATACCATGCACTGTTGAGACTTATTATCATGTATCATATATCATATACCTGAAGATTATTAAATTACATAGGAAAATATTACTTGAAATCATGATCAAAACTTCATGTCAAAAATGAATGCTATTTTCAAGTGGCATATATGAATATGTGTACACACACATACTTTGACATATAAACACTTTTTCTTATTATACTTTAATATCTTGCAGGGTTGTTGCATAGGTGCACACTTGCCATGGTGGTTTGCTGTCTCCATCCCTACCATCACCTACATCAGGCATTTCTCCCAATGTTATCCCTCCCCAACCTCCCCACTCCCCGCTCTCCCTCCCTTAGCCCCCCATCCCCCAATAGACCCCAGTGTGTGACATTCCCCTCCCTGTGACCATGTGTTCTCATGTGTTCAACACCCGCCTATGAGTGAGAACATGCAGTGTTTGGTTTTCTGTTCTTGTGTCAGTTTGCTGAGAATGATGGTTTACAGGTTCATCCATGTCCCTACAAAGGACATGAACTCATCATTTTTTATGGCTGCACAGTATTCCATGGTGTATATGTGCCACATTTTCTCTGCCCAGTCTATCACTTCTTTATCCAGTCGATCATACCTAACACCATAAAAACTGCCACACATCCAGTTTTTATGGTGTTAGTCTTAAAAATATGGAACATTTCACAAATTTGCGTGTCCTCCTTGCACAGGGGCCACACTAATATTCTCTGTATCGTTCCAATTTTAGTAGATGTGCTGCCAAAGTGAGCACAGCCAGCTCGGTTTTTTTAAAAGTTAATAAATGTACAGTTGCAAAGTTTAAAGTCATGAGAAACAAGGAAAGACTAAGTGACAAATGAAAGATTAAGGAGAGAGACATGATGACTAAATACTACAGGGCATCTTGGATTCAATTCTGAAATAGAGAAATTACATTAGTTGAAAAACTGGTGAAACCCAACTGAAAACATTTAGTAAATGAAATTCTTAGTTTTGAGCAATGTCACGTAGCTATGTAAATTGCTAACATTTTGGGGAAACTGGGCAAAGGGTATTTGGGAACTTTTTACTATGTCTACAACTCATCTATAAATCTAAGATCATTTCAAAATAGAAGTTTAAAAAATAGTTAACACTTTGCAATAATAGCACAGAAAAAAGACAACGAGTTATTTGGCTGAATCAGTTTCTTTTCTGCCTTTTTGATGGTCCCTAGAACATCACAAGGTACTGTGGGTGTGTCCCAAGTACTCTGCCCCTGTGTTGAGGTCAGAGCTCTCCCTGCACTTGCCCCCATGATCCCGTTAGCAAGGAACGGCTGGGGATGTCTGGGAGCTCTGGTACTGGTCCCTACTGTGGCCAAGAACTCCAGCATGGAGAGAAGAAATCAGTGAGTGACACCTTCCTGGATTTTCCGTGTGCCTGTCCAGCCACCATCCTCAGCAGTTTTGCTCTCTGCCTGTTTCTGGATGTGGGGAATTCTGTTGATGCATTTGAAGGGTTGAATGTCTTGCCCATCCTTGCTCACCCTGCAGCACAGCGCTGATGCGGCTAAGCCCATGGCCCTGCCTTGCATGCCCACAAAGCCACACCCACACCGTCCTGAAGGTCTCCCTTACACTGGCACCAACGCCAACAGCTCAGCACCATCATCATGGCAGCCCATGCCCATAGAGCAGAGTCTGACCCCAGGCAGATGCAGCTGTTAACCATACCCCACCGAGACCCCAGGGGGCAGGAGCGAGGCTGTGGAGGCAGAGCTGCCAGATCTGGGGCAGGATATTGAGTCAGTTCCTCTGTCTGACTTGGAGAGTGTGTCTGAGAATGGTCCCAGGAAGGAAGGGGAGCATTCCCCCATTGGCCCCTGTACATTGGCTTGCCACCGGCAATGCACACTCACACAGGAAGGCAGAGGCCATGCCAGGCCACAGTACCTGTGAGCAAAGCTCAAAGAATCCTGCCAGCATGCAAGGAGGGACCAAGAGGATGGGCAGTGGGGGAAGCAGGATCCAGAGCAGCTGCCCCATCTTCCCCACACAGCAACTGTGAGTCTCTGAGGCATTCTCTGCCCAGGGACCCAACCAAGCCCACATGAGGGCAGGTGGGAGGGCCAAGGGGCTAACAGCTGCAGGGCGGCCTCAGCTGCTTCGTGGTAGTGGATCAAGACCCCCGCTTCCCCACCCACCAGGCAAGACGATGCTGAGGTGTGGTCTGCACATGGTGCTGGGGGTCCCTAGCAGGTGTGGGCCCCTGCTCCCATAGTGGAAACTTGTGTCAATGCATACTCCTGGGCTGGCTTCCCTTCCTCTCACATCTCTCCCTGCAGCTGCCTCCCAGGACCACAGTCACCACATGCACCCAATCCTACCCGTTGGGACTGCTTTGCAGAGAATCCAAATGAAAACGGACTAAGCGCGTTTGAAGCTTACACTGTCTAATTCAGGCCTCAAACGTTTAAACACAATGCTACCACCCTCAGTTGTTGGGAACGTTGGGTCCCTTGAGGGTTCCATTTGGATGCTGGCCCGTGACAGCCACAGGACACAGGACGCCACCCATCCACCGATGCCACCTTTCAACCTCCTGCCCCAACAATGCCTTGGCAAAACGGGCTGCAGAGACTCTCCGCACGTTCTGTGCTAAGATCCAGGGACCACGGAGGAGGAAGACCGTCTTCACCTTTCCGCTCTGCAGCTTTAGATCCTGCATGCCACACGCCATCCCTGTGGCTTTATCTCCCGCAAGGAAAAGTCATCACGGGGTTCTCCGATCACACGCACTGGCTGCAGCCACACCCCGAGGGGCCCGGGCTGGGCAGCGCCGCAGGAGAAGGCCGGCACTACGGAGTGGCCCGCCGTGGGAGGCTGGTCCGGCCGCGCTGACCTCCGCGTCCCGCAGGGTCCACTTCGCTCCCTGCCGGGGCCCTCAGAGGCGGCAGCCTTCACGCGCCTCCCTCCCTCGGGCTTCACCCCATTAGTCCTCTCATTCCAAAACCTCCCAGACCCAGCAGTAAAAATCCTTCCTTTCAATCACCGGGGGAACGATGCGGCTGTCGTGGTGGTGGGTGATTTGGTTTTGGGTCGCGGGGCCTCAGGGGGTGCGTCCCCACGGGGGAGCCGAGAGCTCCCGTGTCCCCCGGATGCCGAGAGAGACCCCTCTGGGATCGCCGCTGCTGGAAAACCAGTCGGGGGCTGGCCGGCCCTGGAGGCCCCGAGGGGAGTCCGCAAAGCCAGGCTGCCAAGCTAAGCATGCCGAGCTGCCCCCGCCACCGACCAGGCTGTGGGGAAGCTTCCAGAACACCATGCAGGTGCGCCGGCCGGCCCTGGGTGTCTGGGCCGGGGCCCCTCCAAGCCCACCTGAAGGAGCGCTCCCGTCCCCCCCGGATCTCCCAGCGCCGCGGCCTCCGCAGTCACCCCCGGCAGCGCCCCAGGGCCCGACGTCCTGGGCCTCCGACTGCCCGGTTTGCTAACCCGGACCCTCGCCGCGTCGTCCGGCTCCGGTATCCCCACCTCCTCCCTTTCACCGCTCTCAACAAGACCGTCTGAGGCCACATCTCGAGGTCACAGCTCGGTGTCCTGCCTGTGTTTGGCTCCCAAAATTGTGCTGTGCTTGCCCATCTCCAGCAGCGTGGCCCTGGTTTCCCAGGTCTTCCTGGCTCCCCCTGGCTCTTTGCTGGCGGCACTTGGTTCTCCGCGCACCCCCGTGCGCACGTGTTCGCTGTGCCAGCCCCGTGCGAGCTGCCGTTGGGGTCGCAGATGACAGAGAAGCTGCACTCAGCAGCTCCTCTGCCCGGCCCTGGACACCATGAGAGGCGGGGGCGGTGCCCGGGACCACCTGGGGAACAGAGGAGAGAAAAGCCAAACCCTGCAGAGGAAGGATGAGCGCTGGCATCCGGATCGGCTGAGAAAGGCGAGAGAGGTGGGCAAACCCAGGCTTGGGACGGGCCAGCCTGGGCTCGAATCGCTGTGTCAATGGGTGGTCAATGAGTGGTCACGTAGCCCTTTTGAGCCTCAGTTTTCTCGTCTCTAAAATGTGGATGGTAACAGAATCCTCACAGGGCGTCAGGAGATGGAGGCTCTGCAATGAGCGAGGCCAGGCCTGCGGAGTTTTCTGTGTACCGGCTATATTGTCATCATTAGCCACCGTTTTTCAAATCTGGGAAGCCCCTTAGACAGAAAACCAGCTGTTCTTGAAGGCCACTTGAGAAAGGAGCAGCAGATTTTTTAATCGAATGATTCAAAGAATTTTCTCCCAGCAACGGTTGTTAAATGCAGGCCTTTCTTGGAATTAAGAGAATTCCGCTGGGTGCCAGGCCTCACCTGTAATCCCAGCACTATGGGAAGCCAATGTAGGAGGATCGCTTGAGGCCAGGAGTTCAAGACCTGCCTGGGCAACATAGCAAGATCCGCCCCTCCCCACATCTACAAAATAAAAATAAAGTAGCGGAGTACGGTAGTGCATGCCTGTAGCCCCAAGCTACTCAGGAGGCTAAAGTGAGAGGATTGGTTAAGCCCAGGAGGTCAAGAGTGAGCTATGATTGCACCACCGCACTGCAGCCTCCGCAACACAGTGAGACCCTGTCTCTAAAAAAAATAATAAGTACAAACAAATAAAAGGGGATTTGATATCATCAGGCTTGGGTGGTTCCTGAGAGAGAAAAGACCTAGATCATTCCTTACGTTCCCTGGAGCCCTAATATCTTGGTTCTGTGACTCTTCAAATCTCCCTGATTAAATTGTCTGGTTTAATCCTCTCCTTGAGCTCTCTCCTCGGCCTCTGTCCTCCCCAGCCTTGCATCCATTCCATGCACACCGTCCGTGCTGGGGATGACTTACAAACTGCTGGCTCAACCACTCCACAATATGCTGCACAGACAGACTGCCCTGCTCCTCGGCCACCCTCCTTTGTGCGAAGGCCAACTGCTTATGGGCAGTTGGAATGTCTTCTAAGCAGACAAAAGGCTTGCTCAAGTGTGCAACTATTTGGGGGCATCGGCCACTCCCTCTGCGGGTGGTTAAGGCCTGTGCTGCCTGGAGCCAGCTGCCGAGTCCCGGAGAACAATGGAGCAGGCATGTGGGCGCCACAAAAGCTGCCCGGCCCTGTGCCCCAGGCCAGCCCAGGACTCAGCACATCCTCAACATATGGGTCCCCGGGGGGAGGGTCCCCTCATTTAACAATCATGACTTCCCTCTTCAGGAGACAACAAGATTTGGAACCCTTAAATGGGCTGTGTGACTAAATCAAATCCCCAAGGCGCCTAGAACCAAGATGCTAATTGCCTTGGCTCATGGTTCTTCTCCTCCGTGAGACAGATTGGCTCATTTTTCAGGCAACTAATTATTAATTTGAAGCCATGAATAGAAAGAGATGGGAAGGACCCGTCACCTCCCACTTGGTAAATGCTAAAGCTTTGTCATTTGCAGGCACAGGAGAGTGCCAACCAGCCTTTGAGTGAGCCAAGCAACAAGTCAGGGGTCCCATATGTACAAATTGCTTCCTGGCATTGCTTCTGCTCTGCAACATGGTGGGAGCCCGCTTACAATCAACTGCCACCATCAGAGCTCGGAGACACAGGGCTGTGTTATCTGAGGCCTCAACAAATTCAGACATCAGAGAGATCGCCAAAGTTTGTATAAAAGTCTCCACTGGTATAAAACTGTAATTCTGAGTTACACTGTCAGAATTTTAGAATGTTAGAGTCCTTTTACAACTTTAAACTTATGTCCCAGCCAGGCACAGTGGCTCAAGCCTGTAACCTCAGCAGTTTGGGAGGCCAAGGCAGGCGGATCACCTGAGCTCAGGAGTTCAAGATGGCCAACATGGTGAAACCACGCCTCTACTAAAATTACAAAAATTAGCTGGGCGTAGTGGCAGGCACCTGTAATCCCAGCTACTCAGGAGGCTCAGGCAGGAGAATTGCTTGAACCCAGGAGGTGGAGGTTGCAATGAGCTGAGATCATGCCACTGCACTCTAGCCTGGGCGACAGAGTGACACTCTGTCTCAAAAAAAAAAAAAAAAAAGAGCTTGTGTCCCATGAATAAACCACACCTTTGACACTATTAAAATTTTTAATAAATGCTACAATTATCTTGGGAATGGTACAGCTTCTTTGCACTGTATTTTGGTAGATAAAAGACATTACTCATTAAATGCAAGCAACTAAAATTTACAGTAAATTTTGGTAATTCTTTTTCTCCCCAACATTTTATCATTTAAAATTTCAAATATATAGAAGAATTGATAGGATTTACAATGAATCCCCACAGATCTATGACATACATTCTACAATTAATGCTATCAATTATAAATCAAAGAAAATGACTGAGGCAAGCCTCAATCATTTTAGATAGTTTATTTGCCAAGGTTAAGGACATGCCCAGGAAAGACCACAGATCCATAGGAAAAATTGAGGTCCATACCCTTCCCAAAGAAAGTCTGGGGACCACCATATTTAAAAGGAAAAGAGTGAGTACTGGGGGGAAAGGAAGAAATTTTTTAAAGACGTGGGTAGATAAGAGGCAAATGGTTGTATTCTTCTGAGCCTTTGATCAGCCTTACGTGTGAGAGGGGGACAGAGGAGTAGGCACTTATGCATTCACGTAGCTCAGTGAATCTACATTTTTACCTGAAATAAAATACACATAGGGCAGAGGAAACATTCAGATAGCATTTGTATTGGTGAGCAGCAAGATGAATTTGAGTTCTGTCCTTTGTCCACACCTGTAAAGGTAAGCTATCAATTTACATTGCCGAGGGAAATTCAACAGAACTGTTTTAGGGTAAAGATCATGGGGCACACAAGGAGTTTCCTAGTGGACAAATTGTAAGGGAGGCATATAGCTTTGTTTTATCTTCACTGCTGTGTTATTTAGGAGCAAAACGGGAGGCAGGTTTGCATGACCCCGATTCCAGCCTTTGGCATTGTGAGTTTGGCATTGTGAGTTTGGGATCTCAAGATCGATTTTCTTTTCACACAATCTACCACATTTGTGGTGCATGTCACACGAAGTTACTGGCATCAGGGCAGTTTGCCTCTAAACGCCTCAGCATGCACACCAGTGCCAGCCATGTTTACGGGGATTTGGAAGTAGAAATTATATAGAACGTCACATCTACTTGAAGCTCACCTTCTGTGAGTTCGGAAATGTGTACCTTTGTCAAGATGCACAGCATTGACGCCCTTAGAAGCCTGGGGCCCCTTCTCGTCAATCCCGTCCCACCCCCAACTCACCCCCAGTCCAGCCCCACAGGCAATCATAGTTCATTTTTTTCACCATAGTAATAAGTCATTTTTGCTATTGATATTTATATCCTAATATAACTAGAACCTCAATAAGTGAAAGTGGTCCAGGGCCCTGTCATCTTCCGTGAGGTCCAGAGAGCCTCCTTGCTATTCCTATTTTTTTGATCACCACATCATCAATGTGTCCCTCCACGTCTAAGAAGGTGAAAGGCAAATTCCAAAACACCAATTGGCTTTAAGCTCATGAGTCTGCAAGATGTCTTTTTCTTTTTTGCAAACGGGGAATATTAAGCCTGGCTGCTTTTCCTGTTCTCATGGGACACTTTAAAGCAAGAAAAGGCTGTGCTGTACACTTTGTTGGAGAACACAGAGCTCCTTGAATCTTTTGAGTTGGAAATACAAGCTAGAGATTAATGTAAAAATCCCAATTTTTTCAGCAAAAATCAACAATGGATGCTAAAATTAATGGGTGGAAAGTTGAGTAAGAGAATATTCACATAGTCTCAAAGTATCTCCAACAAGATACTTATTAGTTTCAAAAGGAACTATAGTAACGTAGCAGTGAAGAAGCCTGGCAGACGCTGCCTAAACCAAGGATGAACTCCAGCGTCATCCGTGACTGGACAAACTCACACCCATGCCTCTCGAAGAACGCACAGAACAGGTGCATCACTGCGGTGGCATTCTTGATGAAACTACGTCATCTGAATCTATCAGATGAACCCCAAATTAAGAGCCATTTAATAAAGTAATTTACTCTCAAAAACAGTTAAGATCATGGGAAAAAGAGAAATTGTTCCAGATTAGAGGAAATGAGACATGACAGCTGATTGCAAGACATGATCACAGACTTTCTTTTGCTATAAAGGACATGAAACATCAAAATCTGATGAAGATACATAAATTATATAGGAGTATTATATCAAGGTGTATTAATTTTCGAATTTTAGTAACTGTATTATTGTTGTGAAGAGAAGATACGTGTTATTTTATAACAGCTTTGCTGAGATATAATTCATATCCTATAAAATTCATCCTATTAAAAATTCATGGCTGGGTGTGGTGGCTCACGCCTGTAATCTCAGCATTTTGGGAGGCCGAGGTGGGTGAATCACGAGGTCAAGAAATCAAGACCATCGTGACCAACATGGTGAAACCCCTTCTCTACTAAAATACAAAAAATTAGCTGGGAGTGGTGGTATGTGCCTGTAGTCCCAGCTACTCGAGAGGCTGAAGCAGGAGAATTGCTTGAACCCAGGAGGCGGAGGTTGCAGTGAGCCGAGATTGTGCTACTGCACTCCAGCCTGGCAACAGAGCAAGACTCCGTCTCATGAAAAAAAAAAAATCATTCTATGGTTTTCAGAGTTATGCAAATCATCACTTAGATTATTTTAGAATATTTTCATTCCTCCAAAAAGAAAACCAGTAGCAACCATTTAGCCACTGTTCCTTCCTTCCCCCTTGCAGCCTCTAGCAGCCACGAATCTACTTTTTATCTCATGGATGTGCCTATTTGAACAGTCCATGCAAATGGAAACATCCAATATGTGGCCTTGGTATCTGACTTCCTCACTTAGCAGAACGTCTTCAAGCTTCATCCGGGTTGCAGCATGTCAGAACGTCACTTGCAGTGGCTGAGCAGCATTCCACTGCGCAGATCTACCCATTTATCAGTGGACAGACATTCAGGTTAAGAATAGTGCTTCTACGAACATCTGTGAATAAGTATTTGTTTGAATATCTGTCTTCAATCATGTAGGGTATATATCCAGAAGTTTAACTGCTAGATTATATGTTATTTTTATTTTTAACTTTTTTTTTTGAGACAGGGTCTCACTCTGTCACCCAGGCTAGAGTGCAGTGGCATTATCTCAGCTCACTGCAGCCTCGACCTCCTGGGATCAAGCAATCCTCCCCTCTCAGCCTCTCAAGTAGCTGGGACTACAGGCATCCACCATCACATCCTGCTTATTTTTGCATTCTTTTTGTAGAGATGGGGTCTCATCATATATCCCAGGCTGGTCTTGAACTCCTGGCCTCAAGCAATCCTTCTGCCTTGGCCTCCCAAAGTGTTGGGATTACAATAACTAGCCACGGTGCCAGGCCTGTTTTTAACTTTTTGAGGAATTGTAAAAGTGTTTTCCAGAACAACTGCACCATTTCACATTCCCACCAGCAATGCATGAGAGTTCTAATTTTTCTTTTCTTTTTTGAGACAGAGTCTCACTGTTACCCAGGCTGGAGTGCAGTGGTCTGATCTCGGCTCACTGCAAGCTCCACCTCCTGGGTTCAAGTGATTCCTGTGCCTCAACCTCCTGAGTAAATGGAATTACAAGCCTGCACCACACGCCCAGCTAATTCTTTTGTATTTTCAGAAGAGAAGGGGTTTCACCACGTTGGCCAGGGTGGTCTCGAATGCCTGACCTCAAGTGACCTGCCAGCCTCGGCCTCCCAAAGTGCTGGGATCACAGACATGAGCCACCACACCTGGCCGAGAGTTCTGATTTCCTCACATCCTCACCAACACTTGTTTTCCTCTCCTTTTTTATCATAGACAGCCTAATGAAAGTGAAGTGGTATCTCACAGTTCTGATTTTCATTTCCGTGCTGTCTAATGGTGTTGAGCGTCTTTTCATATGCTTCTTGGTCTTTTGTGTGTTTTCAATGAGGTTTTGAATAGTCAAGACTTTTCACCATTTTTAACTGGGTTAAGTTCTGAGAGGTATTTATATGTTCTGGAAAGTAAGCCCTTCTTAGACATATAATTTGCAAATATTTTCTCTCATTCTGCAGATTTTCTTTTCACTTCTTGAGAGTGTTCTTTGATGCACAAAAGTTTTTAATTTTGATGGGTTCCAGTTTATCTAGCTTCTCTTTTGTTATCTGTGTCATAATTAAGATTATATTGCCAAATTCAGAAGTTATGAAGATTTATCCCTACATTTTCTCCTAAGAGTTTTAGAGTTTTAGCTCTTGTGTTTGGGTCTTTGATCCACTTTGAGTTAATCTTTGTATACAGCATATGGTATATTCATTCTTTTGCATGTGGATATACAGTTGCCCCAGAATTATTTGTCAAACAGACTTTTTTCCAATAAATGATCTTGGCACCCTTGTTGAAAATCAATTGATTATAGATGTATTGGTTTATTTCTGGACTCTCAGTTCCATTTCACTGATCGATCGTTACGCCACAACCATGCTTCTTTGATTAGTTTTGTAGTCAGCTTTGAAATAAGAGTGTATGTCTTCAAACTTTTTTTTTTTCAAGATTGTTTTGGCTATTTGGGGTCTCTTGCAATTCCAGATGAATTTTAGAATCAGCTTTTTCATGTCTGCAGAAAAGGCCACTGGTATTTTGAAAGGCACTGCAATGCATCTGTAGGTCACTTTCAGGAACACTGCCATTCTAACAACGCTATGTCTGCCAATCTGCAAACACAAAGTGGCTTCCTGTTTGGGTCTTTTAAAGTTTCTTTCAGCCATGTTTTATAATTTTGAGTGCACAAATCTTGCACCTCTTGGGTTAAATTTACTTCTAAGTATTTTATTGTTTTTTATGCTGTTATAAATAGAATTGTTTTCTTTTTTGATTTTTTTAATAAAGTCAGGATCTTGCTTTGTTGCCCAGGCTGGAGTACAGTGGTGATCCTAGCTCACTGTAGTCTCAAAACTCCTGGGCTCAAGTGATTTTCCCACCTCAGTCTGCTGAGTAGCTGGTACTACAGACACACGCCACCACACCTGGCAGTTTTTTTAAGAGACTAGGTCTTGCTCTGTTGCCTAGGCTGGTTTTGCACTCCTGGCCTCAAGCAATCCTCCCCGCAATCCTCCCACTTCAGTCCTCCAGACTGCTGGGATTACAGGCATGAGCCACCACACCCGGCTGGCATTGTTTTCTTAATTTCTTTCTCAGATTGTTCATTGCTAGTGTATAGAAGTGCAGCTGATTTAACGTACTGACCTTGTACCCTGCAAATTTGCCGAACTTGTTTATTAGCTCTAGTGGATTTTTTTTTTTTTTTTTTTTGAGACGGAGTCTTGCTCTATATCCCAGACTGAAGTGCAATGGTGCAATCTCGACTCACTGCAACCTCTGCCTCCTGGGTTCAAGCAATTCTCCTGCCTCAGCCTCCTGAGTAGCTGGAATTACAGGTGCATGCCACCACACCCAGATAATTTTTTGTATCTTTGGTAGAGAACGGGTTTCACCATGTTGGCCAGGCTGGTGTCAAACTCCCTATCTCATGATCCGCCCGCCTCAGTCTCCCAAAGTGCTGGCAATACAGGCGTAAGCCACCGCACCCAGCCTGCTCTAGTGGATTTTTTATGAATTCTTAAATTTTTTTATATGTAAAATTATGTCATGTGCGATAGAGATAATTTTACTTCTTGCTTTCCAATTTAGGTGCCTTTTTTCCTTGTCTAATTTCTTTGGCTAGAATTTCTAGTGCAATGTTGAATAGAAGTGGCAAAAGTGGGTATCTATATATCTTATTCCTGATTTTATTAGGAATGATGTCAGTCTTTCACCTTTGAGTGGGATGTTAGTTGTGGGATTTGCACAAATGTTCTTCATTATATTGAAGAAGTTTCCTTGTATTCCTAGTTTGTCAATTGCTTTTATCATAAAAAGGTATTCAATTTTGTCAAATGCTTATTCTGCATTAATGGAGGTGATCATGTTTTTTTCTTCATTCTATTAAGGTGGTATAAAAAACTGATTGATTTTCATATATTGAACCACCCTTCCATTCCTGGAATAAGTCCCACTTGGTTATGTTATATACTCCTCTAAATATGTTGAATTAGATTTGCTAGTATTTTGTTGAAGATTTTTGTATTTATACTGCTATGGACTGAATTGTGTCCCCCCAAAATTTATAGATTGAATCTCTGACCCCCAATGTGGCTGATCATAGATAGGGCCTTTAGAAGGTAATTAAAGTTAATAAGGTCATAAGGCCTAATTCAACAGGATTGGTGGCTTTATAAGAAGAGGAAAAGAGAAATCTCTCTCTCTCTCTCTCTCTTTCTTTCATCACATGCACTCAGAGCTAAGGCCATCTGAGGACTGCAGTGGCAAGGTGGCCATCTGCAAATCAGAAAAGAGTCCATCTGCAAATCAGGAAAGACACCAAACATCACTGGGCCTTCATCTGGGACTTCCAGCCTCTGGTACTGTAAGAAATAAGTATCTGTTGTTTAAACCACCCAATCTATAACATTTTGTTATGGCAACCCAACCTAGTATGTATACTCACAAGGGATATGATCTATGTTTTTCTTGTGATGTCTATATCTGGCTTTGATATGAGGGTAACACTGGCTTCAGAAAATAAGTTAGAAAACTTTCTGTCTTTTCTAGTTTTTGGAAGAGTTTGAGAAAGATTGTTGTTAATTCTTGTGTGAGCACTACTTTGTAATCCTTAATGACACACATGCAGATATTCACATAATAAATCTTAAGATAGCTACGTGATGACAAAATATTGAAATATATACATAAACTGCCAGGTAAGACTAACAGTCTAAATATAGGGGTTCAGCATTTTATTCTTCCTTAGACAATGTCTTCTGTTTGGGAAAATAATTTTACTATTAGATTTGCAGTAAATATTGTTTTTTAAGGCATATGCCTACCAGTGACTTTTATATAGGCAGTTTTCAATATTTCATTGTTTCTCAGCATACTCCAATCCATTACATCTTTCCCAGTCTTCCTCCTGGGCATGCATATATGTCAACACCAGTTCATTTTCCCGTCCAGGGTACACATTGAGTCTTGTGTTCCAGACACCTTTGGCCTGAGCATAACATACCAAGGGCAAAAACTTTGTAACAGGTGACACAAATAAATATCTAAAACTTAAATTCACTGGAACAGAGAACCACCACAGTCCCAGGTTGGATGTCAAGAAAAGTGCCATTAATTTCCTCACCAAGAAGGTGCCATAGAGAAATTAACAAAGTTCTTAATACTAAAAGAAAAAAATTTTAAATAATTTCTGCTGTTTTCAAATGCCACCTTTTCAGAAGATACTTTCATGACTCAGCCTCCTGATGTAACTGGGTCTCCAAGTGCATGCCACCACATTCAGTTAATATTTCTTACCTTTTTCTTTTTAAGTGATGGAGTCTTGCAATGTTTCCCAGGCTGATCTGAAACTCCTTGCATCTACCAGTCCTCCCACCTCAGCCTCCCAAAGTGTTGAGATTACAGGTGTGAGACACCACCCAGCCAGAAGATACTTTTCCTGCAAACTTGGGTTCGTAGCTTATATATCTGACATACAAGTAAAGTGAAACAGCAATCAACAGAGTAAACATATTTGGTCTAAGGCATTAACCCATGGACCTTCCATGGATCATCTTTTTCAAAAATTTAGAATGCATTGAATCGTACTCAACACTATGCTGTGCGGAAAAAACTGCGGTGGCACATTAGGGCCTTGCAGCCATCTCAGGTTGTCCTTGTGAACATTAGTCATAGTTTAATAAAACTGGGGAAATGCTGAAGTCACCCTAAAAGAATTCTGAAGAATAAAGTTTACTATTATTACCCTGGGAAGTCTTGAGCTACTTTAGAAACAAAAAACAAAACCTAATAACATTTAAAGTTAGAGCAGAAAAAAATCCAGTCAACCTGAAAACTTTTTTTTAATGACAACTTTTTGATTAGAGTTTTTGTTTTGAGAAAAATAGCTTAGTATAGAAATAAGATAAGAAAAAGAGATTAAAAAGATATAAGAAATAAGAAAAGTTTAGTTTAGAAATAAGATAGCCAGTTACTTTTCATTAAAATCAGTAAGTGATAGTAAATCTGTCCATTACATTAAAGACCACTAAAAGTGGGATTCCTGCAATGCATTTGAAATAGGAAAATTTTATGGACATTTTAATGTGCAAAAGGTATTTTCCTACAGTAGCCCCTGAGGTCTTAATATTTTGTTTTTGAGGAAGTTGACTATTAGAATATACCTATTTCTAAAGATTAGAAACTAATCATAATTTCCTTAATAAGGAAGAAAGCACCAAATTTCAAGAAAGCCATTATGATCATTTTTTCAGATTTTTCACAAGTAATTTTCTAGTTGTTTCCAAACAGTCTATGGAAAACCCACCCTTTAGGGATGAAACGCTTGAGAACAATTGAAGTGTACAATATAATACTGAAATAATGTAGCCATTATTTTACCAAAAACATCTGTATATTAACAAGAAAAACAACCTTTGGGATAATAGTAAAAGAAAGGAACAAAATGAACATAATGACTCCAAAACTGAATTCACCTGGACTTCTTCAGGAGCTCCATTTCATGTCATCCAGGTCTGAGTTAATTAAAGGAACCTGTGGAAACAATCACATGCTTCGGTGTTTTTGTGAAAAGAAAAAAAGTTTCCTTTATTTGAGGTCTAAAGTATTTTCCTCTTCCTCCATTCTTCCTTTTTACTGGGTAGTAAATTCTTATGGTATATGAGTAAGTTGCAACTCATAAACTCTTCATGGATGGGTATGTCTTGTGTATTGTAGCCCACTAAGGAATAAATTTCCAAAGCAGCTTGTTTTTCCTTAAAATAATTAATTCGCTAACCAGTTTAAGAAGAAGGAAGTTGCAGAAGGGAGGACAAAACACCAGTGACGTCACCTCTCAGTTTTAATAATTTGAAATCATGACTCCTCAGAGAATATGACTCTGCTTATCAGAACACCGCTTTTTTTTTCTTTTGATGCTTATTACCCGATTTATTAGAGAGATCTCTTTGACGTAAAAAGGTGGGGTGTGGAGGGATGGGGGCCGGGAACCAGTGTCTCTGGGCCTGGAGTGGCTGTATGGTTCTCAGAGGCGCCCACGGCCCTGGGTTGGAGGGACACAGCACCCCAGTCTCTGCCACGGGGTGCAGCGCTGCGGATGGTCACGCACCAGGCCACTGGGCGGAGGAACGGAGTGGAACCCCGGGCGGAGTTAAGACACGCGAGGTTTGAAGTCTCATTTTGTTTCAGAATCAGTTCGGCCATGAACATGGGACTAGGGTGGGGACGGGCGGAGCGACTGAACCGCCGGAGAAGAGGCGGCGGCGGCGGGCGCCTGTCCGGCTGGGGACCGAGGGCTGCGGGGAGACAGACCCACGGCGAAGGCCCCGCGGCGTGGGAGCGCTGCCCTTGGCCAGGTGTCGGGGGCACCGGGACGGGTCCTGACGGCTCAGGAAGACGGGGCTGGCAGCCGACACATGAAGTTTCCACCTCGTCAGTCTCCGAGAAAACGCCTTTGAGTCTTTACAGTACAGGAACTCGGACCCTGTCCACATTCTCAGTGGACGGCGGCCGTCGGAGGTGAGCCAGGAGGGGCCGTGGGCAGCGATATGTACAGACTTCTACCGTGGGGGCACCGGGGCGGGTCCGGGGGCCTCCTCGGGGGATCTGAGGGAGGCCGAGTTCCTAAATATTTAAATAGGTATATACGCACCCATTATAGGAGCACATAGGGCAAGTTCTTAATGACTTACAAAGAGACTTAGACTCCCACACAATAATGGTGGGAGACTTTAACATTACACGGTTAATTATAGACAGATCAACGAGATAGAAAATTAACGAGGATATCTAGGACTTGAACTCAGACCTAGAACAAGTAAACTTAACAAATATTTACAGAACTCTCCTCCCTGAATCCACAAAACATGTATTTTTCTCAGTATCACATTACACCTATTTTAAAAGTGTCCACATAAGTGGAAGTAAATCACTCCTCAGCAATTGCATGGCATTCCACAGGTTTAAATAAAATATTGATTGGCTGCTTATTTGTTATTTTCATCCCCTATTCCTTCCTGTCTCCATTGTTAAGCACAATTATTAGCATAAAAGAAGTTTTTAATATCAATTTTTAAACTGCATTCTAGCCTGGGCAATAAAACAAGAATCCCATTCTCTCTCCCTCTTTCTCTTCCTCTTTCTGTCTTTCATTCTTTTTTCTTTCTTTTGCTCTTTCTCCTTTTCTTTTTCTTTCTTTCAAAAAAAAAAATACACAACTCTTTATTGTAAATGCCAATGCAATGCAGGTGTGCCAGCATACCTGCACATAGGCTTTGGTCTTTATCTTTTGTTAAGAGTCAAAACTTAAATCTAAGGTGAGCTGTGCATGCCCAGCCCAGAGTTGCAAAGGATCAGCCTGCATCACTGGGCAGCTCTGCTCAATCCCATTGCAGCCTCATCTTCCCCACCCGCCATGTGTTCATTCTCACAGGGCTCTGGAGTCTGGTCAAACAGAGTGGAGAGAGAATGGAGAAATCTGGTGCCTCTTATCACTCAGAAGACAAATAATACATGCAGTTGCACATGTGGATGCAAGTTTTCCATGCTCTGCTCATTCCCATGTTAGTATTGGCAGCCCCTATGGTGGTTCTAAGGCTCCTCTCGGGGTGAGAGGGGAATAAATGCTGCAGTGGGCTGGCTGAGCTGTTCAAACATGGATGGGTCTTCTTGGAGTTTCCATCCCTAGAGGCAACTGCTTGCAGGGATACATGGAGAGAGATCATGAAGGGCCAGGCAGCTGGACCAGATTCTGGGATTCTGGCTGGGATTCTGAAGTGCCTAATGTGGCTGGGAACAACGCCTCACCTTGTTCGTGGTGAAGGAATCCCACACGATCACCTTCCCATCCTGGAGGGAGAAGAGCAAACAGTTCAGATTACTGCTGAGAATTCCTCATAAAAGCCGTGTCCAGCAGGGCAGTGTGAAATGAAAAGCCAGAATGAGGATCTGGATAATCGAGGTCCCCTAACCTATCCATGAAATAAAATGGAGTGAGTGTGAGAGGGGCTGGACGTTACAGCAGAGCCGAAGGATCAGTTCTCAACCTCACATTCCTTGGAAAGACACAAAACAGACAACAACACACAGACACTTCTTTCACACCATTTATAAACTACACACACATTGTTAGTACACTATCATCATCTGCCATACCCTAAATGTCAATAAATTATACAGGGGAAAGATAAAGCTGACATTACCTTCAGGTACCTGACAGGTAAATAATAAATCTTCTCCCACAACACCTCCGCTACTTTGTCCTCTCTTCCATTTGCTTTGCAATCCATGGTCCCCATGGCACCATCTAGGAGCCCTCCTCTGCATTCTCTGTCCATCTCTTCACCAGGGACAGCTACAGAAGGGGCTGTGTGGGCCTGAGATCAGTCTAATTACTTAGGTGCTCACAGATGTCACAGCTCCAGCTCTGACATTTCACAGCTATGCTGAGAACAACGTGAGATATGCACCAAATCATGGTGGGAACCCTTGCGGGCAGCTGTTCAGTAAGCAAACAGCCCTCACTACCAGGGTGAATGCAGGGCCAGCCCTGCCACAGAGAATACTGTCCCTTTCACTGTAACACAGTTGCGGCCTCCCGTGGGTGTGGGTTGTGACTATACCATCATCTATTCATAATGAAAACCCATACAAGGTAAATCTACATGAACCCTGGTCCCTGCAAAGCAGTCCTCTGCCCAGACTGTGGCATGCAGGTTGCTGGGCAGACAGTGGAAGAGGACAGGATCTTCAGGGATGGGAAATCTACAGCCTCTATGGCAGGCTCGATTTTTTAATCACTCAAGCCATTTGGGGCCAAATTTTGGTGAATGAGGTGGCAGAGATAAGGATGGAAAACACCACTTAAGGGCAGAAGCAAGGTCGGATCTGAAGTGACACAGCCGCTTGCTTCGCATGATCTGATGGAAGATTTCTGTGTTAACACCATGCGTGGCAGATGGACCCTGAAGTAAGGTCAAAGTTGGTGGTTCAGGGGGCTTTTGAGATTCCAAAACACTCTGATTCTTCCGGTCTAATTTCTGCCTAAACGGCCACATACAATGTGTGGGGTGGATTTGGTAAGCTTTCAGTGCAGAAACTGGAGCGGGGCCACATGCCTATACCATGGGGTCCTCCACATCTTGAGCCCCTGATGGCTGGGGACTGGTTCCATTCATTGCCCACATCAGCAACCATGTTAGGGGCTTCTTCCACCTCACTGCCTGCCTGTCCCCCGATGTGTGCTCTGGACTCCCTGTGTGTGCCACCCACTGTGTGCTCTGGGGTCTCATAAACTAAGTGTGATCTCCTCAATGAGCACAGACTTAAGTGCAGGGGCCTACATACCCAAAGAGAATATGCCTCTACCCCTAAGCCCTAATCCAACATGGCAGGGGTGATTACTCTCCTGCATCTATTTGGGAAGGCCACTGATTAGCCCAAGTCTATTCCAGAGACTTCCTGCTTTCCAGCCTCTTCCCCACGCCCACATTCACCTCTTCCTGCTCTGGCGCAGAACAGGATGGACAGGGCAAGGGCCTCCCTCCCAACAGCAGTGAGTGACAGAAAACCCAACACAGCCTTACCTTGTCAGGATTTAAGAAGTCAAAAGGCTAGAGAGCAACATGGATATCCTGATAAGCACCTTGTAAGAATAAGCTCTTGAAAAGAAAAAGACTAGAAAGAAGTGCTCTAAAATAATAATAATAGGCAGGGCAAGGTGGCTCACATCTACAATCCCAGTGCTTTGAGAGGCTGAGGGAGGAGGATCACTCAAGCCTGGGAGGTCAAAGCTGAAGCACTCCAGCCTGGGTGACAGAGCGAGACCCCATCTTGAGAAAACAAAAAAGAAAAAGAAAAAGAGAAAGAAAAAAAAAATGGTTGTGACAGGATGGTGGGAGTAAAAGCTTTTTATCTTTTTATTGTCCAGTGTTTCTGTAACGTAGCAGAGTACATAAGTGATAAATTAATTTTTATCTTAATAAAAAAAGCAAGTGCAATGTGACATACTAGATTCGTAGGTAACCCAGGAGAGTAATAACAATTGTCCTATCAAACACAAAACTGACACAGATGTTTCAGCTTGTGGATTATCCAGAGTATATCCAGTTTTACAAGGGTTATAAAAAAAAACCAAACCAACCTGCTTTTGGAAAAACTGAGGGGTTGGGAGAAACCTATGCTGATCATAAAAATATGATTTATGGAATCTCTCTCTTTTTTCTTTTTTGAGATGGGGTCTCACTCTGTTGCCCAGGCTGGAGTGCAGTGGCTCGATTTCAACTCACTGTAACCTCTGCCTCCCAGGTTCAAGCAATTCTCCTGCCTCAGCCTCCCGAGTAGCTGGGATTATAGGAGCTTGCCACCACGCCTGGCTAATTTTTGTATTTTTAGTAGAGATGGGGTTCACCATGATGGCCAGGCTGATCTTGAACTCCTAACCTCAGGTGATCCACCTGCCTCAGCCTCCCAAAGTGCTGGTATTTTAGGCATGAGCCACTATGCCCAGAAAAATATCTCTTTTTTTTTGAGGCAGGGTCTCACTGTGTTATCCAGGCTGGAGGGCAGTGGCATAATCTCAGGTCACTGCAGTCTTGACCTTCTACACCCTAATGATGCTCCCACCTCAGCCTCCCAAATAGCTGGGACTACAGGCACACACCATCATGCCCAGCTAATTTTTTATTTCTATTTTTGTAGAGACAAAGTCTCACCATATTGCCCAGGATGGTCTCGAACTCCTGGACTCAATTGATCCTCCCACCTTGGCCTCCCAAAGTTCTGGGGTTATAGGCATGAACCACCACCACCAGCCTACAGAATATCTCATGTGACTTCAGCTTATAGCTTTATGTTCAATACACGTTACATAAAGAGACATCAAAAGTACTAAGCTGTGAGATCCAGAAGACAAGTGAGTCCCAAATCATTCCAGCCTCTTGACAGTCACTCTTCTATATGGTCTCTTCCCTCTTTATATCAGGGTTGTTCCATGTGACCAATAGAATACAACAAAAGCAATGGATCGTCACATCTGAGGCCAGGTCATGAAATATGGCACGGCTCTGCTTCTGTCCCCTCTTGTGGATCGCTTGCTCTGGGAGAGGCCAGATGCCATGTTGTGAGCAAGTCCAGTGGTGAGGAACTGAGGCCTCCGGCCAAGAGCCATGTGAACAAGGCACCCTGGAAGTCAGTCTCCACCTTAGTCCAGCTGTCGGACAACTGTGGCCCCAACCAGCATCTTCACACAATCTCACAAACCATCTGAGCCCGAACAAGCTAGTGGAGGCACTCCCGGATGCCTGACTCTCGGAAACCATGCAAGACAATTCAACTGCTAAATTTTTATTTTTTTGGAGTAATAGATAACTAATATATAAGACATAAACTGTGTAAATGATATGATTTTAAAAACTGTATTTTACAAGATACGTATCGTGGGTTTTGTTTTGTTTTGTTTTTTTGGGATAGAGTTTCACTCTTGTTGCTCAGGCTAGAAGGCAACAGGGCAATCTTGGCTCACCGCAACCTCTGCCTCCGGGTTCAGGCAATTCTTCTGCCTCAGCCTTTCAAGTAGCTGGGATTACAGGCATGTGTCACCACGCTTGGCTAATTTTGTATTATTACTAGAGATGGAGTTTCTTCATGTTGGTCAGGCTGGTCTTGAACTCCCGACCTCAGGTGATCTGTTCACCTTGGCCTTCCAAAGTGCTGGGATTACAGGCGTAAGTCACTGTGCCAGACCCAAGATATGTATCTTAACATTGTTCTTTAAGACATAAGAATTGCTGAACTCCTTAAATTGAAAGAAAGTCATTGATGGAATCTTATGTCCTCAGTTTGGGGGGGAAAAAACTATTTTAAAATGGTTTTATTTACAAATAAGACTTAGAAATTATTTTCAAAGGGAGAAATTATTTTCAATGGTTCATCATATTAAATATAGTCTACACTGTTTCAACTATTACAAACTTCAAATCTTCCCAAATTAGTGAGGTTCTACAGCATGCAAGAGAGTTCTTTATGCTAAGTCACATCCTTTGGAGAATGAGCAAAATCACAAAGAGCAGAAAAGGGCTTTTGGGCTTCTCCCCCTTAGCTATAAAATCCAAAACCCCCTCACCCATTATGCAGCAGGTGTGACATACCTGTGACGAGCTCACAATCCTCCTCTTATCTTTGCACCAGTCCATGCACAGGACTTTGTTCCCATGGCCTTTGAGGGTCCTTCTGGTCTTCATGACAAACTGCCCCAGGGCCTCCACCCGCTCTGCTACCTGGTGCACTGGAAGGACAAGGACACAGTCAGTCCCCTTGCTAAGGACCAGGTTCTGGGCTTTCAGCTGGTACAGCACAGACACAGGCTCCGCAGAGGGAGGCAGCCCCATGGGTTTCCTCCACAAGACCCAGTGTGATTCTCTGATTCATCACAATTACATCCTAGTAGTACTCCTTCTTTTAAGATCAGTAGAGGGTAGAGACAATGCTGCCCTCTACTGAGGGCACATTCTCTGTGTTTAAGACCGTATATTTTTCAAAGCACTTTTATCTATGCATGTTGAGGGATTAACAAGATGACCGTACATTCGTAAAACATTACATAAAATTCTTCCATTTAAGGCCCCAGCTCCGAGAGGAGGGCAAGACAGGCCACAGAGTGAGACTGCTATGCCCATCTAGCAGGTGAGGAAACTGAGACTCACAGAGGTTATCTGGCTAAGACAAGTTCATACAACCGAGAGCGAACCAGGCTGGGGCTTCTGGTTCTCCTGCCTACAACTCTCTCATCACAAGGAAAACTGACTTTAAAAAACTGTCCCATCAGGACTGTAAGGTATACCCCAAGGCTTCAGAGCTGACTGTGTCTAGCTGCCCCTCTGTGCCTAGCACTGGCCTGGACATGACAGGGGCCTCATACACCTGCCGCAGGAAAGAATGAACCAGAGAACTGCCAAGCAAGCTGTCTCCAAACTGCACACCTGTGAGTTTACTGAAAAACTTAGTGTCCACGGAGATCAACGCAACATCCTAAAAGTCTGAACACCTGATCCACTCATAGCACCACCTACACCAGAAAGGAGAACGAAAAGTCAATGTCTCAGGGCTGGGACTACAGCTTCTTTCCTGAGGCCAAGGGAGAGCTTTCTAGGGGCTCGTAGAGAGGCTGAGCCCGATGAGTCTGAGAGGGACAAGTTTGTAAGAAGTGGCTGGAAAGCCACAAAGACCAGCTGGTCCAGGCCCTTCATCATGCTGGGGAGGACGCTAAGGTCTGCAGGGATCCCAGGCCAGCCCCACTTTTCTCTCCTGTTGATGGCTGTGGAGTTGAGAAGGAGAAGCCAGAGCTCTGAACGCTCCATCTACATCTCCTTCCTTACCTCAGCTGGCCTTTCTCCAGGCAGGTGGGGAAGAGGGAAGAGGGCATTGTCAGGGGGAACAGCCTAGGGAAACAGACAGGAACAGCGTGGGAAGAGGCAAGGCAGCTGCCCCTCATGCCTTCCCAGGGAGCTGCCGAGGCTTGATGGGGCTGCGGCCCATTTCCCTTCAACAGGAAGCCTGTGCTGAGAGGGGCTGACTCTGGTCTGAGTCATACGACAGCAACATCCCTTCCTGGGAAATCTTTCCTCCCATCCTTCCCTCCCCAAAACGCCTCAGTGTGTATGTCCTAAAAACAAAGAACTCTTAAATAACCAGAGCGTAATGATCAAAATTAGAAAATTCATGCTGGAAACAACAGTAATCTACAGACTTATTGAGATACTGCCTATTGTCCAAATAATAACCTTCACAGCAAAAGAAAATCATGGTTATACGTTGCATTCAGTTGCCATGTTTTTTAGTCTCCAGTTATTTGGTTCCTTCTTGTAATATGGTCTGACGCTTCCTTGAGATTAGTTTGGGTAAATCTTGTTTGGCAGGAACACAGAGATGTGGTGCTGAGCTAATGTCACTGCATCCTGCCTGGGCACATGAGTCCCACTGCTGGTGGGCTCACCAGGGACCATCTGGTTAAGATGGCACCTGCCAGGTCTCTCCACTGGGGAGTTACCATTTTAGCTTTTGCAGTGAAAAATGTCTTGCTGGGGAGGTACTCTGAGACTACATAAACATTGTGTTACCCCTCAAACCTCAACCGCCTTATTTTAATACCACTAATAATTCTGGCCTGGATGACTTAGTGTGACGATGGCTGGCAAGTGGTGATCTTTCTCAGTTCCTCCTTCCCTCTGCATTCATTAGTTCGCTTTCTAAGGAGTTTTGCCTCTTCTCCCAGTTATTTATTTATTGCTTCATTTACATTAGCAGGGACTCACGGGTTCTTACTTTATTCAAGAGGTTGTCATCCATTACTAATACTATTGACTTTGATCTTCCAGTTGTCCCAGATGATGGGGAGCCCCATCAAGCAGGCTCCCGTGACCTTCTGACATGTTCTCTCACAGCGTTAGCACTTATCAATCCAGGCTTCCATTGTTCTTTCCCTGTCCTTACCTTAAAATCAGCCACTTCTCCAAGAAGTTTTAGTTCCTTTTAGTTGCCTCATTTCCTTGCGATAAAAGAGCAAAGTCGAGCATGGGCTAAAAATCTTTGTGAAAACCCAAACTGTAAAAATACTTGCTAAACTAGGCCAGGTGCAGTGGCTCACGCCTGTAATCCCAGCACTTCGGGAGGCCACGGTGGGTGGAGTGCTGGAGCTCAGAAGTCTGAGACCAGCCTGGGCAACATGGTAAAAACCTCATCTCTACCAAAAATACAAAACTTGGTTGGGTGTGGTGGCATGCGTCTATGATCCCAGCTACTTGGGAGGCTAAGGTGAGAGAACTGCTTAAGCCTGGGGGCAGAGGTTCCAGTGAGCCGAGATCGCACCACTGCACTCCAGCCTGGGTGACAGGGCCAGACCCTATCTCAAAACAACAACAGCAACAAAAAACGAACCAAAAAAACCTTGCTAAACTATAAAGTGCTACACGAATGTTCAATTATTATGCCATTGCTTCTGCTACAACACTGCATTATCTAATGCCACAAACAGCACGTTTGTCTTTTACAGATACATTCTTTACAAAATACATCAAATGAGGTTTAAAAACAGACTGAATTTTTCAAATTCTTATAGGCCTTTTATATAAGGTCCTATAGACTGAGAGTTGTGAGTATATTTTATTTAGCATTACTTTGAAATTTTACATCAGTATTATCACTGCTTCCCCTAATTCAGCACTAGGATAGCCACAGCTTTTTGATAATTTCCCTCTTAATAAAAAAGATGATTCACCCAACCAAAATAGGGACCTCCTTACATAATGAGAATATAAATAGATCCCAACTATTAATTATTTTTTCTCACAACATTTTTTTCTTCCCACACGTAGATCACTGCCAACCCACTCCATCCTATTTTTATCTGCCAAATTTTGCATCCACTGAATTAAAAAAAATTTTTTAAATTAAATATTAGGAAATTAAAGAAAAAAAGACCTGGAAATGAGCTGAATATGTGCTGGGTATTATTTGTGGGAGCCTGGTTCAGGGCAGATGTGGTTTCTCCTTTGCCTTCTGGAGGACCATTTCTCCAGGATTTCACTTTTTTTTAAATGTTGAAAATAACCAGCTGGTTTCTATAATAAGAATTTGTTAGAATATAATGGCAACCTGTTAAGAAATTCCAGTAGCTTCAGGAAGACAGGAGTGCTGTCTTGTCTGATCTTCATTAGAGGCAAAACTGGAGCAAAGCAGTTAAGAATTCAGGCCCTGGGCTAGGGGGCTTGGGTCAAAGCCTGGCTCCGCCACACACCAGCTACACAACCTCGACCACATCATGTACTTTCTCACCACCTCTCTTCCCCTGTGGGGTTGTGGGGACAATTCAAGCCTGGCATGAAGGGAATACTTGATAAGGGTTGGCTATGACATTCTCCAGCATGGCATACAGTGAGCACCCAGTAATATTCACTGAAGGAATAAATGAAATGCTTAGTATTTATTAAATTTCAATCAACTGTAGCAATCCTAAGCTGCAGATTTTGGTGGGCCAACAAAATGATCAAGCCTCTTTCCCTTCTTTCTCTGTACCTCTCCCTATCTTAACCCATCATCCCTACTTCAGCGGTCAAGCAACTCACCAGTTTAACATGCTCACTAGCGCTGGGAGTGGGAGACATACAAATGGTTTCAGACCTATTTTCTGATCCAAGGAGCTCACCAGCCTTTTTTTAAAAAAAAAGTTCCTTTTTTTCCCCGCCTCCTGGCCTTATCCTGTCCCGAGCAACTTGGATTTGGTCTTTACCCAGCACAAACCCTTACACCATTTAGATACAGCTCAAACTCTTTCCTAGTTCATTCCAGTTCAGTCTGTGCCAGCCTCTGGGACCACCCAGGTATCTGAGAGTCAGTCCCTGCCCTCACTACAGTTCAGAGTCAGGGGAAGAGATGGAGCCGTGAGGATGATTTCAATATAACATGGGACTCGCTAAGCTAGATGCGTGGACATAGGAAGCTTCCGTCCCAGAGGATGGGGCACTGCACTGGGCTTGTTGGGGTGGCTCCTGAGCTCAGTCTAAAGGATAAGAAGATGAGTTAGATGAGAAGGGGTCGGTCCTAGGAGGGTACTCCAAGCTGAGGAAATGGTAAAAGCAAAGGCCCAACAATAATACTGATGTAAAAATTTTTATATCAACATTTTTTAAGGGTGGAATAAACAATTTGATTGCAGAATGAGGGGTAGATATAGGCAAGTAATGGCACCGTACACCCGTGACAGAGCTCATTTATCCCACTGTGACAGCAGCCTGCTGATCAGAGGCGTGGCATGGTCGGATCTGCCTTTTCATGACTATCTGTGGCCACAGCGTTGGAGAACAGCGTTGACGGAGACAACACCAGAGGAGGGAAACCAGGGAAGAGACTCCTCTGGCAGGCCCCTCTCCAGACACAGCATCTGCTGCACCACCCTTCTCTGGTCCCTCCAAGGTCAGACTGGAACAGTCTAGAAACTGCTCACTGTCCCTGGATGCTCTGCTTCCCATGTCCAGGCAAAGGATGCCTGCCTCTGTGGCCTCCCTGCTCGGCTGGGTCCCTTGGAGCTTGAGATGCTGAATACTCTGGACGCCAGTCCAGACCAACGAATCAGAATCAAAGTCATGGCTGGAACTCAGGAGGCAGTGTAGGCCAGTGAGTGTTTGCGGCTTGAATGATGGTTCCAGTGTGCCAAGAACTGTGACAGGTACTTGCGTAAAGAAAAGAGTAAGACAGTTTCTGCTCTTACTGAGCTCACAGTCTGGAGGGGGCAGACAGGTCAGCACACAGGTAACAACTACAGTGCAGCACCATGGTGGCTGACAGAGGCTGTCACCCACGGTCAGAGAGCCAGAAGTGAACAGGGCTGACTCTGCTGGCAGGCATGAGGTGATGTCACAGAAGCCTGGTTTTGAAGGATGAATAGGAGTTGGGGTGGAAAAGGGTAGGTGGGAAATTAGCTGCTTCTTTTTCTTTTCTTTTCTTTTTTTTAATAAATAGAGTCTAGCTCTGTTGCCCAGGCTTGAGTGCAGTGGCACAATCTTGGCTCACTGCAACCTCTGCCTCCTGGATTCAAGAAATTCTCCAGTCTCAGCCTCCTGAGTAGCTGGGATTCCAGGCCCATGCTACTATACCTGGCTAATTTTTGCATTTTTAGTAGAGGTGGGGTTTCACCATGATGTCCAGGCTGGTCTTGAGCTCCTGATCACGGGAGATCCACCCACGTCGGCTTCCCA
>CAUYQU010101728.1:0-13165 GCA_963574635.1 Cheracebus regulus | reverse complement strand
TTAAGACTCGACTGCTATTGGTTGTTAAGACTCGGCTGCTATTGGTTGTTAAGACTTGGCTGCTATTGGTTGTTAAGACTTAGCTGCTATTGGTTATTAAGAAGCTATGGTTGCAGCACCTTGTTTGCATACTGGGCTCTTTAAGAGAAGACCAGGCTGTGCGAGAAAGGGAGAAGGGAACATGCCTGAGCATGTCTGAGCTTGCCTGGGGCTTGTAAAAGGGAAAAAAGGAGGGTGGGGGGTGCAGCCGCTTCGTTAGTTTATGTGTCTGCGTTTTTACCACATATCATGCTGTTTTGGTTACTGTAGCCCTGTAGTAGAGTTTGAAGCAGTATAGTATAGTATAACGTGATGCCTCCAGCTTTGTTCTTTTTGCTTAGGATCGCCTTGGCTACTCTAGCTAATTTTGGTTTCATATTAATTTGTAAACATTTGTCTCTAATTTGGTGAAGAATGTCATTGGTAGTTTGATAGGAATTGCACTGAATCTATAAATTGCTTTGGGAAGTATGTCCATTTTAACAATATCGATTCTTCCTAGCTGTGAGCCTGGAATGTTTCTCCACTTGTTTGTGTTATCTCTAATTTCCTTTGGCAGTGTTTTGTAATTTTCATTGTAGAGATCTTTTACCACCCTGGATAGGTGTATTCCTAGGTATTTTATTCTTTTTGTGTGTGTGTGTGGCCATTATGAATGGGATTGCATTCTTGATTTGGCTCTCAGCTTGGAGTTTCTTGGTGTAAAGTAATGCTGCTGATTTTTGTACATTCATTTTGTATTCTGAAACTTTGCTGAAGTTATCAGATCAAGGAGGTTTTAGGCAGAGACTATGGGGTTATCTATGTGTAGAATCATATTATCTGCAAACAGGGATAGTTTGACTTCCTGTCTTCCTATTTGGATGCCTTCTATTTCTCTCTTGCCTGGTTGCTGTAGCCAGGACATCTAGTACTATGTTGCATAGGAGTGGTGAGAGAGTGTTCTTGTCTTGCGCTGGTTTTCGAGGGGAATTTTTCCAGCAGCTACTCATTCAGTATAATGTCATCTGTGGGGTTGTCATAGATGGCCCTTATTATTTTGAGTTATATTCCTTCAATGCCTATTTTATTTAGAGTTTTTAACATCAAGGAATGTTAAATTTTATGAAAAGCTTTTTGTGTGTCTATTGAGATATTCAAGTGGGATTTTTAAAAGTTCTATTTATGTAATAAATTACATTTATTGATTTTTGTATGTTGAACCAACCTTTCATCCCAATGATAAAGCCTACTTGATCATGGAATTTTAGCTTTTTCTTGTGTTGCTGGATTCAGTTTGCTAGTATTTTGTTGAGAATTTTTGCATCAAGGATATTAGCTTGAAGTTTTCCTCTTTTGTTGTGTCTCTGCCATGTTTTGGTAACAAGATGATGTTGGCCTCACAGAATGAGTTAGTGAAGAGTCCCTCCTTCTCAATTTTTTGAAATAGTTTCAGTAGAAATTGTGCCAGGCCTTTTTATATATGTGGTAGAATTCAATTATGAATCCATCTGGTTCTGGGATTTCTCTGATTGGTAGGATTTTTATTACTGATTAAATTTCAGAGCTTATCATTGCTCTGTTCAGGAATTCAATTTCTTCCTTGTTCAGTCTTAGAAGGCTTTTTATTTTCAGGAATTTATCCATTTCTTCTAGGTTTTCTAGCTTGTGTGCATAAGGTTGTTCATAGTAGTCTGAGTTTTTGTTTGTTTGTTGTTGTTGTTTTTAAGACAGAGTCTCACTCTGTCATCCAGGCTGGAGTGCAGTGGTGCAATTTTGGCTGACTGCAACGTCTATCTCCTGGGTTCAAGCCATTCTCATGCCTCAGCCTCCTGAGTGGCTGGGACTATAGGTGCATGCCACCACACCTGGAATTATTATTATTATTATTAGTAGTAGTAGTAGTAGTAGTAGTAGAGATGGGATTTCACCATGTTGGTAAAGCTGTTCTTGAACTCCTGTCCTCATGTGATCTGCCTGCCTCTGCCTCACAAAGTGCTGGGATTACAGACATGAGCTTGTGGCTAGCATTTTTTATATTTCTGTGGGGTCAGGTCAGTGGTAATGTCTCCTTTTTCATTTCTGATTGTGTTTATTTGGATCTTCTCCTTTTTTGTCTCTAGTAGCTTACCTACTGGTCTAATTATCTTACTAATTTTCTCAAAGTACTAATATCTGGATTCATTAATCTTTTGTATATATATATTTTTTGCATCTCAATTTCCTTCTAGAAATTCAGCTGAATTTTAGTTATTATTTGCCTTCTGTAGCTTTGTGGTTGGTATTCTCTTGTTTCTCTAGTTTTTGTAGTGGGGTTGTTAGTTTATTAATTTGAAATTTTTCTACCTTTTTGATGTGGGCATTAAGTGCTATATACCTTCCTTTTAATGTTGCTTAGCCATGACACAGAGACTCTGAAATGTATCTTTGTTCTCATTAATTTCAAATAATTTCTTGATTTCTGCCTTAATTTTATTGTCTATCTTAAGGTCATTCAGGAGGAGCTTGTTTAGTTTCCATTAATTTGTATGGTTTTGAGTGATTTCCTTAGTATTGGTTTCTGTTTGTATTGTGTTGTGGTCTGAGAGTGTCGTTAGTATGATTTTGGTTTTTTTTTTTTTAAGTTTGCTGATTATTGTTTTATGTCCAACTGTGTGGTTGATTTTAGAGTATTTGGTAAAGTGTCAAGTTCAGGTCCTGTATGTCTTTGTCAGTTTTCTGCCTCAATTTTAGGTCTAATAATGTCAGTGGGGTCTTTAAGTGTCTCACTATTATTGTGTGGCTATATAAGTCACTTTGTAGTCTCTAAGAACTCATTTTATGAATCTAGGTGTGTTGGGTGCATATATATTTAGGAGAGTTAGATCTTATTAAATCAAGCCCTTTTTCATTATGTAATGACTTTCTTTCTTTTTTTTTTCTTTGTTGGTTTAAAGTCTGTTTTGCCTGAAATGAGGATTGCAATCTCTGCTTCTTTCTATTTTCTGTTTGTTGAAAGATTTTTCTCCATCCCTTTACATTGAGCTTATGGGTCTCATTGCATGTGAGATGAGTCTCTTGAAGACAGCTTACCATTGTGTCTTGCTTCCTTTTCGAGCTTGCCAGTCTGCCTTTTAATTGTGCCATTTAAGTCCAATTACATTCAAATAATATTGATACGTGGGATTTGATATTTGTCATCATATCGCTAGCTATTTATAATGCAGACTTGTTTGTGTGTTTACTTCATAGTATCAGTGGTCTATGTACTGAGGTGTTTTTGTGTGTGTGTGGCTGATAACAGTCTTTCCTTTCTATATTAGCACTTTCTTCAGGATCCCTTTTAAGGCAAGCCTGGTGGTAACAAATTTTCTCAGCATTTGCTTATCTCAACAGGATCTAATTTCTCCTTTGCTTATGAAGTTTAGTTTGGCTAGATATGAAATTCTTGATTAGAAAATCTTTTCTTTAAGAATGCTGAATATAGGTCCCCAGTCTCTTCTGGCTCATAGAGTTTCTGCTGAAAGGTTCACTGTAAGCCTGATTGGGTTCCCTTTGTAAGTGACTTCCCCCTTTTTTCTAACTATCTTTAACATTTTTTTCTTTCATTTCAGCCTTGCAGAATCTGATGACTGTATGTCTTGGAGATGGAGGATGGTGTTCTTGTGTAGTATCTTGCAGGGGTTCTCATTCTCTATATTTCATGAATTTGAATGTTGCCCTCTAGTGAGGTTGGGGAAATTTTCATAAATGATATCCTGAAATATGTTTTCTAAGTTGCTTGCTTTCTCTTTCTGTCTTTCAGGGATGCAATGGGTCATAGATGTGGTCTCCTTATGTAATTCCGTATTTCTCAGAGGTTTTCTTCCTTCTTTTATATGTTTTTTTAATTTTTTCTTACTAAGTTATTTTTGAGAGCTGGTCTTCAAGCTCTCGGATACTTTCCTCAGTGTGGTGGAATCTGCCATTAATACTTATAATATTCTGAAAATTTTTGAAGTTATTTTTTTAACTCTATAAAATCAGTTTGATTCTTTTTAAAATGGCCCTTTCTCCTCTTTCAT
Organism: Cheracebus regulus; assembly: GCA_963574635.1. NCBI lineage: Eukaryota > Metazoa > Chordata > Mammalia > Primates > Pitheciidae > Cheracebus > Cheracebus regulus. The sequence goes on along the minus strand of CAUYQU010101728.1, from coordinate 9,104 downwards.
TTTATTGTAATCCTTGGAATCCTTGGATTGAGTTTTGACTTTCTCCTGAATTTTGATGATCTTCATTCCTATCCCTATTCTGAATTCTATGTCTGTCATTTCAGCCATTATAGCCTGGTTAAGAACTACTGCTCAGGACAACTGCAGTCATTTAGAGGCAAGAAGACTCTCTGGCTTTTGGAGTTGCCAGAGTTCTTGTGATGGTTCTTTCTCAGCTCTGTGAGTTGAAGTTCCTTTGATCTTTGAAGTTATTGTCCTTTGAATTTTGTTTTCTTTTATCTTCTTTGATGGCCTTTGGGGTTTGATTGTGGTATAAGGTTGATTCAGTTGACTAGCTTTGTTTCTGCAAGATTTTAGGGGCCAAGGCTCGGTTCAGGACCCCAGGGCTATGTGCTTTAACACTAGGGGCCTGGTATCAGGTTTTAAGGTTTTTTTCTGGCCCCTCAATTTAGGAACCTGCTGTGCTATAAGATCTGAGGTGTTCATGAACCACTGATCACAATACTCCAATAAGTGGTGCCAGCCAAAGTGCTTTATCGGGTAGTGGCATTGAGATCCATGCTTGTTTGCACATGCCAGAGGTAGTGGCAGTGCAACAGGGTGCACACTAGTTGGCTGGGGCATGACATTTTTGGGAAAGGGAGTGCTGGCCTCCATGTAGGTCTTTGCAGCAGCAGTGGTGACTGTGTGATACAAGGGTACAGAGCTTCTGGTGTCCATGTGCTCATTTGCACTAGTAGTGATGTTGACCTGGGGGTTTGGTGGTGGTGAGCATTGGGCTGCCTGTCTCTGTGCGTGTTTGTACCAGCTACAATGGTTTTACACAGTAGGGACTGGCAGCAGTGGCATGGGGAAAGGAAAGGCAAGATCCACCTTCCCACTTGCACACTGACAAAGTGATGTGGGGGTGGTCATGGGTAAGTGCATGCTGGAAAGGTGGCACAGGGTAGACTTCAGTGAAGGGAAAGTGTGGGTAGACTGGTGGGGGTCAGTGTGGGGAGAGTGTGATTGGGCTGGTGGGGGTCAGTGGAGGCCACTCTACTGGAACTCTTCAAGAGTCAGGTGTGATCTGCCTGTGCAGACGCTGTAATGTGGACCCTTGGGAGGCACCCTTGCTGGGCATCTGAGGCTGCACTGCAAACAGGCATGGCCTGGCTGGGGCTGTATGGATTTCCAGCAGACAGAGGAATGCTCAGGTCTTACCAGCCCCATATCATGGACAAGGTCACCCTACTCTAATCAGGTCTGACAATTCACCTAAGTCTAAATTCTCCTAGGGGAGCATGGTGAGCCTTGGGGATGGACATCCCTGGCCATGTTCCACTGCTGATGATCCCACACCAAGACTCTGCACTGGCTGGAGTTCTGTGCCTACCATGTCTCTAAGCAGATCTTCCTGCCTACTCACATACTCAGGGCATCTCCTGCTGCCAGGATTTCAGAGGTTCATGGTGAGAGTGGGTCACTTCTCACATGCTAAACTCACCTCCTCTTCAGGAGGCACTGGGGGCCAGGAATGAGTCCCAGTGCACATAGTCCAGTGCAGGGTTCAAGTTATGTTCTCTTTCCAACCACTCTCAATGCCTTCCCTGTAAAGATCTGCTCAGAGTGCACCAGTTTTCCTAATGTCTCAGTCCCTCGGTGTCAGGTGTTCCTCCTGGCTACATCTATTCAGCCATCTTGCCTCCAGGCTTAGAAGGTCTTTTTCAATTAAGACTACAATTTCCTGCAACATTTCCCTGCTGAAGTTACTTACTTCTTGCTCTTGACCTAAAAATAATTGACAATAGTGCCATCCAGTGACAACCTTTTCTTGCTTATATGAGTTACAGGATTCCTCCAATATCTAATAACAGTGTGAAAAAATACAGGCATATAAAAATTGTCATGATATAGATTAAGGAAAAAATATTTTGAAAAAATCCAACATTCATTTGTTTCCTCCCTTAATTGTACCTTTCATGAAATATTCATAGAAATAAAAGAATTGGCATCTTTGACAAGACAGCAGAATATGAAAAGCTCTTGTCTGCAGTTCCCAGCGAGATCAACTGCATTTCCAACTGAGGTACCCGGCTTATCTCTTTGGGACTGGTTAGACAGTAGGTTCAGTCCATGGAGGGCTAGCAGAAGCAGGGGGGGTGTCACCTCACCTGGGAAGTGCAAAGGGTCTGGGAACTCCCTCTCCTAGACAAGGAAGCTGTGAGGGTCTGTGCTGTGAGGAACGGTGCACTCTGCCCCAGATACTATGTTTTTCCCACAGTCCTCACAACTTGCAGATCAGGAGATTCTTTTTGGATGCCTATGCCACCAGGGCACTGGGTTTCAAGCACAAAACTGGGCAGCCATTTGGGCAGACACTGAGATAGCTGCAGGAGCTTTTTTTTTCATACCCCTGTGGCACCTAGAACAGGAGGGAGACAGAACCATTCATTCCCTGGGAAAGGGGGATGAAGCCAGGGAGCCAACTGGTCTAACTCAGTGGATCCCACCCCCATAAAGCCCAGCAAGCTAAGATCCACTAAGTTGAAATTCTCACTGGCAGCACACTAGACTGAAGTCAACCCGGGATGCTCGAGTTTGGTGAGGAGAAGTGCGTCTGCCATTACTGAGGCTTGAGTAGGCAGTTTTCCCCTCACACTGTAAGCAAAGCTGCCAGGAAGTTCAGACTGGATAGAGCCAGTGGCTGGGGAAAGCTGCCAGCAAAGTCAGGATCAGGGGCTTATAGATAAAACTCCCATCTCCCTGGGACAGAGCACCTGGGGGAAGGAGAAGCTGTGGGCACAGCTTCAACAGACTTAAATGTTACTCCCTGCCAGCTCTTAAGAGAACAGCAGGTCTCCCAGCACAGTGTTTGAGCTCTGCTAAGGGACATTCTGCATCCTCAAATGGGTCCCTGACCCCCGTGCCTCCTGAAGGGGGGCACCTGCCAGCAGGGGTTGACAGACACCTCATACAGGAGAGCTCTGCCTGGCATCTGGTGGATGCCCCTCTGGGGTGAAACTTCCAGAGAAAGGAGCAGGCTGCAAGTTTTGCTGTTCTGCAGCCTCTGCTGGTGATACCCACTCAAACAGAGTCTGGACTGGACCCCCAGCAGACTCCAGCAGACTGCAGCAGAGGGGCCTGACCATTAGAAGGAAAACTAACAAACAGAAAGAAATTGCATCAACATCAACAGAAAGGAGATCACACAAAAACCCCATATGAAGGTCTTCAACAGCAAAGACCAAAGGTAGATAAATCCACAAAGATGAGGAAAAAACAGTGCAAAAAGGCTGAAAATTCCAAAAACCAGAATACCTCTTCTCCTCCAAAAGATCATAACTCCCCTCTAGCAAGGGAATAAAACTGGATGGAGAATAATGAGTTCGACAAATTGACAAAAGTAGTCTTCAGAAGGTGGGTAATAACAAACTCCTCTGAGCTAAAGGAGCATGTTCTAACCCAATGCAAGGAAGCTAGGAACCTTGAAAAAAGATTAAGGAATTACTAACTAGAATAACTAGTTTAGAGAAGAAAATAAATTACCCAATGGAGCCAAAAACACAGCATGGGGAGTTTGGTAAGCATACACATGTATCAATAGCTGAATCGATCAAGTGGAAAAATGAATATCAGAGATTGACCCCTCCCTTACACCTCATACAAAAATTAACTCAAGATAGATTAAAGACTTAAATGTAAGACTTGAAACCATAAAATCCCTACAAGAAAACTTAGGCAATAATATTCAGGACATAGGAAAGGGCAAAGACTTCATGACTAAAACATCAAAAGCAATGGCAACAAAAGCTAAAATTGACAAATTGGATCTAATTAAATTAAGGAGCTTCTGCATAGCAAAAGAAACTATCATCAGAGTGAACAGGCAACCTACAGAATGGGAAAAAAATTTTGCGATCTATTTGACAAAGGGTTAATATCCAGAATTTACAAAGAACTTAAACAAATTTACAAGAAAAAAAAAAAAGAAAACACCAAAAAGTGGGCAAAGGACATGAACAGACACTTATCAAAGAAGACCTTTATGCAGCCAAAAACATATGAAAAAAAGCTTATCATCGCTGGTTATTAGAGAAATGCAAAACAAAACCACAGATACCATCTCACACCAGTTAGAATGGTGATCATTAAAAAGTCAGGAAACAACAGATGCTGGAGATGATGTGGAGAAATAGGAATGCTCTTACACTGTTGGTGGGAATATAAATTAGTTCAACCATTGTGGAAGACAATGTGGCAATTGCTCAAGGACCTAGAACCAGAAATACCATTTGACCCAGCAATTCCATCACTGGGTATATATCCAAAAGATTATAAATCATTCTACTATAAAGATCCATGCACACGTGTGTTTATCGCAGCACTGTTCACAGTAGCAAAGACTTGGATCCAACCCAAATGTCCATCAATAATAGGTTGGATTAAGAGTCTATCATTGGAATACTACGCAACCATAAAAAGGTTTTTCATCATGCCCTTTGCAGGGACATGGATGAAACTGGAAACCATCATTCTTAGTAAACCGACACAAAAATAGAAAAGCAAATACCACATGTTCTCACTCATAAGTGGGTGTTGAACAATGAGACCACAGACACAGGGAGGAGAACATCACACACCGGGGCCTGGGTGGTGGGGGACTAGGAGAAGAATGGTAGGGGGTGCGGGGTTTGGGGAGGGATAGCATTAGGAGAAATACCTAATGTAGATGATGGGTTGATGGGTGCAGCAAACCACCATAGCACATGTATACCTATGAAATAAACCTGAACGTTTTGCATATGTACCCAGAACTTAAAGTATAGTTAAAAATAAATAAATAAATAAATTTAAGCTTTGCACTTCCAGATTCTCACAGGAACAGTTTATTAGACTTTTTAGGAATGGAATTCATGAATCTGCATCTTTATTAGCTCCCCAGGTGATTCTTAGGCACACTATCACTGGAGAAACAGCAATCTAAAACCTTTCTCTCAAAGTGTGACCTGCAGAGCAGTAACATGGTCATCCCCAAGAAACTTGTTGGAAATGCAGAATCTAAGGCCTCATCCCAGACCTACTGAATTAGAATTTCTGTATTTCAACAAGATTCCCTGGCAGTTTATCAGCACATTTAAGTTCAAGATGAACTGGTTTAGAAGAGGCAAAGCAGACTTTTCAATCTGTAGTTGGAAGATAGAGGTGAGGGGAACCTGGCATATTCTCCTGGCATGCTTGGTATTATCAGTCATAGGTTCAGGACTGCAGTGAAAGCTGCCTTTCCACAGAGAAGGCAGTCACTTTTATCTTGTTCCTTAGCTGGTCTCTTGTCTCATCATGGCCTGGTGAGGAGATGGGTGCAGAAGAGTTCTTCCCTTTGATGTTTCAGCAGGAATGTTAACATTCACTATTAATTAAAAACTATTTATTCGTTGCCTGTGCATTCCAGGCAGTGAAAGAAGCCCTTGTTCCAGCCCTCCAGGCCTCACTCATTTCCACATCAATAGGCCTGGCCCATACTACACAGTCCTCTCTGACTGACCTCCTACCCCCAGAGCCTATTTTGAATCTAAATAATGAGCCTAATGTTCTACTTAGGTGAGGGCTTCTCTGATTAGCTAGAGCTTGGTTGGGCCACATTTCACAATACCCTCAAGGATAGCTGCTGGCTGATGTACTACAATAGCATTTCCTTTCACCTCACGTTGGAATTTGCTCAGCAGCCACTTCCTGGCTATGACCTGCTCAGGTGAAGGAGCTGGACAACCCATGGTGGGGTTGCCCTTGACTGGTCAGACCCATAATCTCAAGACAGACGCTCTGAATGACTCTCTGATCCTTGTTTCCCTTCAGAAGACAGTTTCCTGCAGCCACATTGCCTGAGGGTTAAAAGGAAAGGTAAATTCCCATCCGTGGAATTTTGATTCTCCTGACCAGAAGGGATTTCGGTCCCTCACGATATTTGCAATGTTGTGCTGCTGTCAGCCAGTCTTCACACTGCTCTGTTCCTTTCGAATGTGTTCTTTCTATTAAGTATTCAGTCATGTGAAAACCATCTGTCCCCTTCCCAGGATATGTGTCCTTTCACAGAGAATGTGGGTGAAGGTGCCTGTGTGGCACTGAGCTCATTTTCACAGTCATCTTGTGGAATCACAAGAATGCTGCAGAAGCTCCTCCAGAGAGCTTTCCATCCCAACAGCATGGAAACCAACAAGTCAGGTGTGCTTTACATGTGAATTTATCTCCCTTCACTGAGACAATGAAAGTTAGGTTTTCTGTGTTTTCAGATATTGCTGCTGTTACTGATTCAAGATTGATTTTGGAGCACACTATGTAGCTCTTACACCCTTGCACCTTTTCCCACTTACTCCACACCTCCTATTAGTGCCCTAGCACAGCGTGGAAAAGTTCCTCAGTTGGATAGACATATTGATTTGCTTCTCTCTCTTTTCTCATTCATTTTCCAAAGAGAAAAGTTCCAGTACTTTGGATAATCTGTCTCTAGGCTAACAGGGAACTGCCGATTATACTCTGGGAGGACGCTAAGCTCACTTGTTTTGAAATAAACTCAAACACCATTTTCTATACATAATTATAACTTGAGTGTCATAAAAGTCATTAAAATTCTAGGGATGCCACATCTGTAAATGCAAATGTTCTTATCTGAAGGCTGGAGGCCATACAATTTGACCTTCTAAAGTACTTTTTAGCACCAATACCTATGAAATGGTAAACTTCTCTCTGCCTAATCTCACCATTTTTCCACAGTCTTATTCTCAGAAAAGTAAGGGCAATGTAATCTCTCCTGCAGTTTTACTATGAGGTAGCTTCCACTTGGTTTAGAAGACTAGACCCATGGGGTTCCATAGATAGGCTGTTGTTACTTTTTCTCAGTGAAAGGAGACTGCTGTTTCTCACTGCATGTATATTCTGCTTCCTGTCCTCCCCAGTTTTTATAACCTGGCTCTTCTGAATTCATCTCCTAAAACTAGACCTTATTTGCTTTTTGTTCTTTTATTTATTTTTGAATTTTTTTTCAACAAATGTTCACAGAATGCCTTCATATGCCAGCCACTATGCTAGGTACTACAGATTGAAAGGTGAGCTAGCCTCATGGAGCTAATAGTGTAGAGAGGGAGGTAAGTATTCACCAAAACACAGAATGCATAATCACAGAATGGAATAAGGATCCCAAAGGAAAGATACACTGTTCCAGGAGAACCTGTTACAACTGAATCTGGCTGTGCCAGTCTATGTGATGTCAAGCTTCATAAGGAAGTCAGAGCCCTAAGAGATTTATTGACACAATTGGACAAACCAGACAAAGATCTCCACAAAAATCTTGTCTGAAGGCCCTTGTATTCTGTCACATCATGGAGCACTCTCCAAACAGAATAGTTAATTAATGCTTGGTGAAGACAGGTGGACCCATGTGCCAGAAAGGAGCCAACATCCTCCCAGCCTCTGTACAGGCCTATTAATTAATTGTATTGTCACTTTATCAAGTCTTGCTTGACAGCTGCCAAGCCTGAGTAAACTAGGGGAACATGTAACATGACAGCTTAGAAGCACTAAGGAAGAAAGTCCCAAGATAGACTAATCTCATACAAACACAATTTCTACACCACTATTCATGTCAGGTGGCCTGGACAGGCCTTGAACTCATATTCCATCAATTGTACTAAATTGCTTAGGTTTAGAACAGATTATAAAAAGAGGATTCTCCAAATTAAGTTCCCCTTTAGTCTTTTAGTTGTAATGCTAAAGGCAAGAAAAGTTGTTACAGTTTGATATCAATAATACAAATGACAAGGCCCAAAACTAGATCATAAGGGGCAAGAACTGGACCACAGGAGCCTACTGCTGCCTATTCTTTCTCATTGGTACCTTTGGTCAGATAGATAGGTGTACTCATCATACATGTTTCAGATGGAAGTACCAAAGCCCAACTCAAGTTTACTATTTCAAACTATTGATTTATTTGCTCACATATTGGAAATGTCCAGGAGTGGGTCTGGTTCCAGTCAGAGGCTGAAATGATGCAAGCTGTATCTGGCCTCTCATTTTCTTCTCTACTTCTTCATTTGTACTTTGTTGTTTTGTATTACCTTTGCTCAAAGATAGATTTTATCCACATCATGATCTACAGAAGATCCAGACCTAGATCTTTTAGGGGTAAAGAGAATTTCTCTCCTCAGTAATTCCAGAGAAACCTGATGAAAGGTTCTCAATGGCCCAGTTGTTCATATATTTATCCCTAAACCAATCATAATGAATGACGGTTTATTTGGTTCTATGGTTTCTGCTGAAACCTAGAATTGGTGCTAGACCCATATACTTTATGGCTAAGAGTGATGTAGATCGATTCTCAAAGCAAAATCCAGGGAGCTATTAACAGAATAGGGAAGAGAGCTAGATAACCAAAAACACTATGTGCTCTTTACTATGTGCTAATGTTAGGAATTAGCAATAGAATGGGTGTTTTCCAGGTATGAACAGGAGGGCTTTCCAGATAGGTGAAAAAAAATGAGGCTACTTACTTGAGAAACAGATAAAGTTATCTGGCAAAATTTGTGACTTAGGATGATAGTCCAAATTATGTCAGGCAAGATCCTGTAAGAAAGAGTAGAAAAGACAAATAGCATTATTATTTGTTTATTTATTTATTTATTTTTATTGCATTTTAGGTTGGGGGTACATGTGAAGAACATGCAAGATTGTTGCATAGGTACACACGTGGCAGTGTGATTTGTTGTCTTCCTCCCCTTCACCTATATCTGGCATTTCTCCCCATGCTATCTCTCCCCAGCTCCCCACCCCCCACTGTCCCTCCCCTATTTCCCCCCAGTAGACCCCAGTGTGCAGTGCTCCCCTCCCTGTGTCCATGTGTTCTCATTGTTCAACACCCACCTATGAGTGAGAACATGAGGTGTTTGATTTTGTGTTCTTGTGTCAGTTTGCTGAGAATGATAGTTTCCAGTTTCATCCATGTCCCTACAAAGGACACAAACTCATCGTTTTTGATGGCTGCATAATATTCCATGGTGTATATGTGCCACATTTTCCCTGTCCAGTCTATCATTGATGGGCATTTGGGTTGGTTCCAGGTCTTTGCTATTGTA
>CAUYQU010101727.1:0-26225 GCA_963574635.1 Cheracebus regulus | reverse complement strand
ACAGTACTGGTACCAAAACAGAGACATAGACCAGTGGAACAGAACAGAGGCCTCAGAAGCAACACCACACATCTAAAATCACCTGATCTTGCAAATCTGAGAAAATCATCTGATCTCACAAAACAGAAAAACAAGCAATGGGGAAAGGAGTCCCTGTTTAATAAATGGTGTTGGGAAAACTGGCTGGCCATGTGCAGAAAGCAGAAACTGGACCCCTACCTGACACCATGCACTAAAATTAACTCCAGATGGATTAAAGACTTAAACATAAGATCTAACACCATAAAAACCCTAGAAGAAAACCTAGGCAATTTCAGGACATAGGCATAGGCAAGGACTTCATGGCTAAAACATTCAAAGCAATGGCAACAAAAGCCAAAATAGATACATTGGATCTAATTAAACACCAGAGATTCTGTACAGCAAAAGAAACAATAATTAGAGAGAACCAGCAACAAACAGAATGGGAAAAAATTTTTGCAATCTACCCATCTGACAAAGAGCTAATATCCAGAATCTATGAAGAACTAAAACAGGTTTATAAGAGAAAACAAACCCATTAAAAAGTGGGTGAAGGATATGAACAGACACTTTACAAAAGAAGACATCTATGAGGCCAACAAACATGGAAAAATGCTCATCATCACTGGTCATTAGAGAAATGCAAATCAAAACCACATTAAGATACCATCTTAGGCCATTTAGAATGGCAATTATTAAAAAATCTGTAGAAAACAGATGCTGGAGAGGATGTGGAGAAATAGGAACACTTTTACACTGTTGGTGGGAGTGGAAATTAGTGCAACCATTGTGGAAGACAGTGTGGCGATTCCTCAAGGACCCAGAAATAGAAATACCATTTGACCCATCAATCCCATTACTGCATATATACCCAAAGAATTATAAAATGTCCTATTATAAAGACACATGCACATGTATATTCATTGTGGCACTGTTCACAACAGGAAAGACCTGGAACCAACCCAAATGTCCATCAATGATAGACTGGATAAAGAAAATGTGGCACATATACACCATGAAATATTACAAAGCCATAAAAAGCAATGAGTTCATGTCCTTCATAAGGACATGGATGAATCTGGAAACCATCATTCTCAGCAAACTGATACAAGAACAGAAAACCAAACACCACGTTATCACTCATAGGCAGGTTTGAACAATTAGAATATGTGGACACAAGGAGGGGATCATCATACACTGCAGTCAGTTGGGGGTGAATAGGGGAGGCATAGCAGGGGGTGGGGAGTGTGGGGAGGGATAATGAGGGGAGAAATCCCAGATATAGGTGATGGGGGTGGATGAAGGCAGCAAACCACCTTGCCACGTGTGTACCTATGCAACAATCCTGCATGATCTGAATATGTACCCCAGAACCTAAAGTAAAATTAAAAAAAAAAAGAAAAGAAAATAACAAGTTAAGTGCTGAAAATAACTGTAAACTAAAGTGGTCTATACAAATCATAAAAAGGAACAAAGGATCATACTGTATAAAGAAGATTTAGATCAAAATTTTAAAGAGAAAACTCCTCGTATTTAAGAACATATGGCATGATAGGACCATGAAGTAATTATTTCATGACTTTGCATTCTTATCATAAATGTGATAATTTTCAGTGTTATTATTGTTAACAGTCATCATCACCTTACATTAATTTTGACCTACTTTGTATAGGTCAGTGTGCTAGGTTCAGGAAAAAAAGTGATATAAGTGATAGTTCCTCTGAAATCGGGCTTAGAATACAACTCTTCCTTGGTTATATAAAGTATGTTTATTTTGCAGGATGCAAGAATAAATGTTAAGTTTTTTCATTCAAAATATGAAAGGACCAATCTAAATTAAATCTGGATAGAGGACACATAAACTGATGTTAAAGGAGGATCAGAGTGGAGATAAATTTTGAGAATATATTAAAAATTTCAAAATTTCTATTTGTTTATAACATAGATAAGGAGATGAGCAATCCCTCTTTAAAAAAGTAGTCTCTTATGTTTGGATAGAAGTTTATAGTTTCAAAGTCTTTACGCTTCTAATATTTCATATGAGTCTCAGAGTAATCCTCTGAGGTGAACAAGACAGCTACTTTCCCCGATCGTATGGATAATGTAGGGGCCAAAAAGATGAGACTTGCTTCTATCTTGTCTGTGACAGAAGTGAGACCAGACACTCACCTTTGATTCTCTTCTTCAAATGCATTTCTACTATGTTATGCAGCCCTGTTATCTTCTGTCTGGAAACATAAGTGAAAAGTTGAACTATTTTACCTTTTAAGAAAAAGTAAGTCTGAGCCTTACAGTTAAGTATAAAATGAAACTAACCAGTGCCATTTGGTGCTATGTCCGCCAAAGAAAGATGAGGAATTTTGTTTTATGAAAACTTTTTAGAAAACATAAAGCCTCAGAAGCTAATATTTATTAAGTGCCAACTAAGAACCAGTTTCTCAATGTATGTTACTAATTCTGTTTTAGAGATGAAGAAATATACTCGATGTTCCTACTCTACCAGTCAGGACTCTTAGTTTTAATCTATGAAAATGACTCTGGCTAATTTAAAAAATTTATTAAGGATATTAGCAATTCTCCAACTCTCTGGGAGGGCCAGGGAAACTAGCTTAAAGGTTAGGCAACCAGGACCTGTACCAGCAGGGGAGCAGCATACTTTAGAGACCCCAGAGTATGTAATTTAAGGAGAGGCAATTCATATACCCGGGAAGCCACCAGTGGGTTCATTGCCATCTGTCTTTCTGCCATGTTCTGCCATCTTCACCAGGAAATGAACTATTCATAGTGCCTTTTCTACTCCAAGTCAAAATCTCACAAGGGTACATCTTATTTATTAAGTCTAGGTCACATGGCAGAGTCCCTTTTTACTTTTTTTTTAGTGAAAGTGGTATTTACAGCATGGTAAATTGCCTAAAAAATTTTCCTCAGACTCTGTCATATTTGAGACCATGCTGTGCCAATGAATCACACATTGTTAAAGCTAAAAGGAATTTTTAAGTTAATACATAGGGAATGTTTAATATAATGCCTCACATGTAGTAATTAGCTAATAAACATTAGTTGCTATTATTGTTGCCCCCTCCTTTTTTCTGAGACCCAGTCTCGCTCTGTCTGATTAAAAGTGGTTGAGTAACATAACACAGGTTCACTATACAGCTGTGGTAGATTTCAAAAACAGCCACAAATTCTTCCTTGCCTTCACAACGTGAGTATTGCAGCTCTTCCCATTAAAAGGTAAGGTCTCTCTTCCTGCACCATGAATTTGGCAGATGTTGTGACTGCCAAATGGGGTAGAAACGACACTGTGTTAGTTGCCAGCCTGAGCCTCCGAGGCCGGCTACTCTTCTTCATTGGGCTTGCACCAGTGAGAACAAGCCCAGTCTAACATACTGAAGAATGCAGTTCACGTGAAGGAGACGGCATTGTCATAGCTAAGGCACAAACACAGGAGAGCAAACAAGACCTCCCCCTTCCGCCAGGTAACCTGCAGTTGACCACAGAAGCATGCGTAAGCTCCATCAAACATCTGGCTGTACCGGAAGAACAACCCCACCAACTTGCAAACCTTATCTGCTTTATCTTGTAAGCTACTAAAATTTGGGATGGTTTGTATGCAGCAAAACTATCTGACAAATTTACAAAAAAGTCATTCGCACAAGATTTTTCGTGCATAACCAGCTTCACAGACTTGAAATTCTTTTGGAAGCTAGATGTGGGTGAGGTGAACTTTTTAGACCACACTACAAGCAATTTGCGTGGCTTCAAGTGCTGCTGTGGCACTCTGCACAGAGGGGCTTATGGTTCCATTGTGCACACGACTGTCTTGATGAATAGCCAAAAAGGGATTTTCTTCATATGGCTTCAAGTTATGCTAATGCCAATGTAGCTTTTAGCACAGCCTGCCAATGTAAGTTGATACATTTATTTCCTATTCTCTTTTAACTACACATATTGTGAATTGCAGTGTTCTTTTCTTATCTGAATAGCCCTGAATAGCTGTTTATTATAATATTTGCCATATAGTCACCTCCCTCTGACAGCAGTGTAATACAGTGTAATGAAACATTTGTAAAGTCCAATGAGCTGCACAGAAGAAATATGCTTTTAAATTCTAAATTATGTTTCGCACTAACACCATTAATAACATATTTTCCTTGCATCTGTGTCGCTCGTGACTTTACTCAAGCAACCACACACCTTGTAGTCACACCAAATGAAATGCTGGGTCTGTAAATGATTCTCATGCAGGCAAATTGTTGAGGCATGACACTGCTGAAGCTGTGCTCAACCAGTTTGCGAATTAATAGAGAAAAGAATACAAATTGCTGAAATCTTTTCCAATAATATTTCTTGTCTCTATGATGATCATCATACTTCAACACCTTTTTTTCCCCCCCGGAAATGTTTAGACATTGTTGTTTAATTGCATCACATTATTAATTAATGTATCTCTAAATTTTCCTCAGATTCTGTCATATCTGAGACTATGCTGTGCCAATGAATCACACATTGTTAAAGCTAAAAGAAACTTCCAAGTTAATACATAGAAAATGTTTAATATAATGCCTCATACGTAGTAATTAGCTAATAAACATTAGTTGTTATTATTGTTGCTCTTTTTCTTTGAGACCCAGTCTCACTCTGTCACCAGGCTGGAGTGCTGTGGCACGATCTCAGCTCACAGCAACCTCCGCCTCCCAGGTTCAAGCGATTCCTGCCTCAGCCTCCAGAGTAGCTGGGACTACAGGTACACACCACCAAGACCAGCTACGTGTTGTATTTTTAGTAGGTACGGGTTTCACAATGTTGGCCAGGATGGTCTTGATCTTCTGACCTTGTGATCTGCCTGCCTCGGCCTCCCAAAGTGCTGGGGTTACAAGAGTGAGCCACAGCGCCTGGCCTATTGTTGCTTTTTACAGTTAGTATTAAAACTCTCTATACAAAAATGAGAAAACTGAAATTTATACTAAAATGTTGCCAGTAACATGTTCAGTAGCTTGCAACATTAAGCATATCAAATCTTGCCTTTTGTAATTTGAAAAATATTGTCACGTGCCTCCTATGTTCACATACAGGGAATATAAATAGAACCTGAGATGGGGTTCTTGTGTTTCATATAGTGGCAGTTTATTCACAGCAGCAGCTATGCTATGTAAATGTGTGTTATGGTCTCCAATTGGCCTTCTCACATAGGTTACTTCATATCTGTCTAGCCCTGGTTATATAATCCGTGTTCTGATTAGGAGCCGTGTGATATACTAGAAAAGGCAGAGAATGGCAGAACTGAATTACGCTGTAAGATGAAGGAATGAGGATTTTGAAGTCCCCTGTGGAAAATCTGGGAGTAAGGGGATGAAAGAGGAAGGAAAGAGAAGAGAAGCAGAAAGATGAGAGGGGCCGGAGGAAGGAAGAGAGGAGGAGGGGAGAAGTCAGCAGTGCTAAGTGCTTTCTGTGATAGGGTTGCTAGGTAAAATATAGGATGCTCCGTTAAATTGGAGTTTCAGATAAACAATGAATATTTTTATATGTCTCCAATAGTTCAGGGGTATCAAATAATCAGCTAATCAATCAATAAATTCCATGTTTAGCTAAAATCAAATTTAACTGAGCATTCAGTATTTCTATTTGCTAAATCTCACAACCTTATCTTGGGACTACAGACAGAAAGAGAAAACATGTATACAAATTAAACGTGTATATTATGGGATATAAGAGGTTAACCTCTTTCCCCTCTCTCCCCTGCAGAGGCTATAGATCTCTTCTCTGACATTTTTCTGTCTCCTTTACCTGCTCATTCTCATCTCTACTTGGGTACCTCAAAGGTACCTTAAGCAGAAGACATGTGAAACCAAACTCTTAACTGCCATTCCAATCTCTGTTATGTCATTTTCGAGAAATCACCTGCCAGTTCCCTGCTTAGAATAGTTTCCTTGCCTTCATTGTTCCCTATGTCATCACGGTGTTTTATTTCCTCTACAAAACGGTATAATCTAAACAATTTATTTGACTGCACACTTATGTCTCATCTGAGTCATCTCACTAAAATGTTAGCTTTATGAAAGCAGGTAACTTGGAAATTTGCTTTACACTGCTATCTTAGTACTTAACACAGCATTGCTTCACCAATTAAAATTTAGTAAATTGATGAATAAATAATCTACTCCCTAATCTTAGTTCTCTGGCACCATTTTATGCCTCAGAGAATGACATTACCAAGTATTTAATTTTGAAATTGCCATATATGTAATAGTCCTTCATGAAATCTTTGAGGCCCCAATGTCTATATCTAAACATTCACATTCATTTCTAAATTTTATCTATTACCTTTTATGTGTTTTTAAAATCAGCCAAATTCTTTCCATTTCCATAACAATTACACTGGCTCAGATACTATCAGCTCTGCCTGACTTTTCTACAGTCTCTTAAATGGTGAGTACGTTTCCACTCTTGTCTCCATCTGAAGAGTTTTCAATACTAAAGTGGAGGAATTTCATAGAAAAGAAAATTTGGCCATGTCACTTGTTCCACCCCACGCCCACCGTTCAATAAAGAGAATTCAAGGTGAATCTTTATTTTAAAATAAATAAACAAGTAAATAAAAATCTATGTTAACCATTGACGCTTTGGCCTCAAAAATCCCCAACCTCGGCAAGCACTGTTTTGCTGCTCCATGGTTTAGTTTCTTCCTCTCTGTCTTCTCTTTTGTTGTGAATGTTTATCTTAAATGCATGCAATTGAACTTTTTTTGATGTGTGGTTCTTAATACATCATCATTTTTGGTTCCTGAAGAGTCTTATTTATCTATTCATTCATTCATTCATTCATTCATTCATTTATATTTTTTGAGACGGAGTCTCACTCTGTCCTTAGACTCGAGTGCAGTGCTGCCATCTCGGCTCACTAAAACCTCTGCCTCCAGGTTCAAGCCATTCTTCATTCTCAGCCGCCAGAGTAGCTGGGATTACAGGCACGTGCCACCACGCCCCGCTAATTTTTTGTATTTTTAGTAAAGAAGGGTTTTCACCTTGTTAGCCAGGATGGTCTGGGTCTCGTGACCTTCTGATCCACTGGCCTCAGCCTCCCAAATTGCTGGGATTACAGGCCTGAGCCACCGCACCCAGCCTGTTTTTATATTTTTAAATCTGTAATATAGTAAACTTTTTCTAATCCAGTATCTAATTCAGGAGCTAGAAAACTAAGACATCTTACATCTCTTAATGAGCTCATTCGTCATCCCTCCATTTCTCAACTCCCTCAACTGGAGATAACCATTAGCATAAAACTTAATGTGTGTGTGTGTGTGTGTGTGTGTGTGTGTGTGTGTGTGTGTGTGTGTGTGTGTGTGTGTAGTGTGTGTGTGTTTATGTTGTGCTTGCTAGTCAAATCTGGCCTGACGACTGTCTTTTTATAGCCAGTGAGCTAGTCATGATTATTTTTACACTTTGAATGTGGTGTGAAAAGAAACAAAGAAGAATTTTCTGTATAGGAATAATTATTTTTAACTGAATGATATATTGATAAAGCCCATTTATATTCCTGCAGATAGCTAATGGATCATTCGACTGCTATATAATGTTTCATTGAGAATTTATTACACTTTGTTCATTTCCGTTCACTGTCTTTAAGTCGTCTTTCAGTTCTTCAAACTATGGATTATTCCAACATATACAGTTATTTCTTAAAATTGTTAACTTGGACTCTTTTCTTTGGATCTTAGCTAAATCTTCATTTCTCAAAGAAGCAATCTTTGCCTCCCCACACCACATTAATTATCCTCATTGAAAATATGTGTGTTTCTCCATTCGAGTAATGGCTTTTTATAAGTTTAGCTTCTTGATGATTCCATTAGTCTTTCCCTCCATCATATTATAATTTCCATGAGGGCAAGGCTCATGACTTTTTGTTTGTTTGTTTGTTTGTATCCCCAGCATCTAATGCAGTGCTTGGCACTTAGTGGATGCCAAGTAAATATTTGTTAACTAAATTAGTGCAGTGAATATTGTTCACTAATATATTTGTGTGTGTGTGTGAGTAAATTCTCCAAAGACAATTGAAAGTATTATGAAATGCTGTATCTGGGTAGTAGTAAATACAAAATCAGATGGAATAAATGAAAGAGTATGAAAATGTGAAAACAATTGACATCTGAGTGATGTCTAAAGCTAACTACAATACAACAGATAAGGATCAGAAAGCCAAATGGAGGCATGGATGGAATAGCAGTTCTCTCTTGTTAGGTTGGCAAATGCTCATATATTTGATCAGGGCAAATGTTGAGATGGAAAGAATTTAGTAGAATTTACCTCCTCTAAATTTGTTCTTTGGAAAACAGGAGGACTAGATGAAATTATTTCTAAAGTGTTTTTCAGAGCTTATGTTTTATGTTTTACACACATGTTAATTCATTTACAATAACACTAATTCTCCATCTTAATTATTACCTTCTTATGGGTAACACATGAACTTTTATGTGTTATGTGGTATGATTGTACACAACACTACCTAGATGCTAGTACCTGCTGTTCTGACTGTTTTGCCAGCAGGAGGACGCTAACGGAAGGCAATCTTGTTTCTAATAGTGTTTCCTGGCTGGGTGCGTGGCTCACAGCTGTGATCTCAGCACTTTGGGAGGCAGAGGCGGGCAGATTGCGAGGTCCAAAGTTCCAGGCTAGGGCATGTTGGTGTGTGCCTGCAATCCTAGCTACTCAGGAGGCTGAGGCAGAAGAATTGCTTGAACCCGGGAGGCGGAGGTTGCAGTGAACTGAGATCCCACCCCTACACTCCAGCCTGGGTGACACAGCAAGACTCAGACTCAGGAAAAAAAAAATAATGTTTCTTGTAGTATTTTATTATCACTGCCATTTCAGATGAATATCAACTTTTAAAATTTTAAGAATATGTGAATCTATCTTAATTTTTATTTTATTTTTTAATGAATAGTCTCCATATTATGGAGCATGTATTATGGAGGATCCTATGATGTCCTACCTGGTTGCATTGGCTAAAGATTCTGCTTAAAAACCACAGAACAATGTTTTATTGGTTCCTAGTAGCAGAGGTCATTGATTTTGATTAACCATTTTACAAGCCAGTTGTGAACTCCTGCTTTGTATTTGCTTTGTTCTGCTTATTTATCACCAATCTATGTTGGGTCCCTTCACGATTTGGCCATAGTTAGAGTGAAATTTCCTCTTCATCCCCTTCAAGAGAAAGAGACCTCCTGTGTGTGTGTGTTTTTTTAAAGCAAACATACAGCAATTTTACAAGCACTCATGTCAGAAGCTGTTTGAGAATATATATGCGTCTTCAAAATACTGATTTTTATATATAAAGTTAGTAGTAAAATCAACGGCATTCCTAAAATCTGCTTTAAGCCTCTCACTTATAAGGTTTATCACCATGTCTGCTTTTATAATGTACTAAGTTCCTGAAACATGTACTGATTATCAGGCACATTGTCACAAAGGGGATGTGGTGTGAGTGCCTTCATCTGCCACTTGTATTACGTTCAGTGAGTTTACATGCAGTTACCTTGTCTTACCACAAGATGGTGGTAAAAACAGTAAGGCATTCAATGTGCACCTGGGTGGGCAACCACAGAAGGTACACAAGGTGAAGTTTAGGGGTTTATTGGGCACGGCATAATCAATAAATGAGTAAAAGAGGAAAATGGAAAATTCTTGAACTCAAAATTATGAGATATTTTCTCATTATCGTTTGAGTCCTCAAGTGAACTCCATAAATATTCTCACTTTCAAACTTGTCAATTGGGCTTTCAAAAATTATACTGAAATGATACTTAATTTTTCTATTTTTTTATTTGTATCATTGCATCATTATATCTGAAAAAAATATTATAGAAGACAGGTTTTGTGGGTGTATTAGTCTGTTCTCACACTGTAATAAAGACATACCTGAGCCTGGGTAACTTATAAAGAAAGGAGTTTTAGATAACATGGAGAGAAATGTCAGGTATAGGTGATGGGGGGATGGAGGCAGCAAACCACCTTGCCATTTAGGTACCTATGCAACAATCCTGCATGATCTGCACATGTACTCCAGAACCTAAAGTATAAGAAAAAAAAGAAAAATGATGAGTAATCTTAAAAAAAAAAAAAAGGAGGTGTAATTGACGCACAGCTCCAAATGGCTGGAAAAGCCTCAAAAATCATTGCAGAAGGCAAATGAGGAGAAAATCAATTCTTACATGGCAGTGGGTGAGAGAGCTTGCACAGGGGAACTCCTTTTTATAAAACCCTCAGAGCTTCTGAGTCTTATTCACTATCACAAGAACAGCTTGGGGGCAAGATGCACCCCCTGATTCAATTACCTCCCACTGGGTCCCTCCCACGACACATGAGGATTATGGGAGCTACAATTAA
Organism: Cheracebus regulus; assembly: GCA_963574635.1. Lineage (NCBI taxonomy): Eukaryota > Metazoa > Chordata > Mammalia > Primates > Pitheciidae > Cheracebus > Cheracebus regulus. Next base: position 15,822 of record CAUYQU010101727.1, on the reverse strand, counting down.
AGATGAGATTTGGGTGGGGATGCACACAGTCAAATCTTATCAGTGGGTTAAGTTATTTAATTGTTAATATGTCTATATCCTACATTCCCAACTTAAAGATTCCAGAAACTGAATTATTACTCTTTTGTATCCCCCACAAGAACTGTTATTCACAGATAAACACAGCCAGTGTTGCATAAATGGATGGTCCTTTGAATTCTATTCAAAGTTTCAGCATATTATGTAGTCTGCTTTTTACAGGTCATCTTACGCTGAAGCGTTGACTATTTTTATTCCAGGAAGTCTACAGACAAGCACATTTAAGAAAATTAGCAGGGCCAAATTTGGGAAGCAATGACCTTATCGTTTCCCCAGTGACTCTTGAGACACAGCATGCCATAATCTGCTGGGTTTTCCCCTGGAATATGTCAGAGACTCTTCTCTCTTAACTGTTGTTCAACTCCAGGCCTCACTAATGTTCTGTTTTGTAACTTTGTCACTTTTCAATAGTTGGATGTGCCTGTCTGTGGTGGGTGATTTTAGAAGAGTGCAATAATTATGAACTCTCTCTCACATCCCGTCTTCATGTCTTCTGATATATCTCTACCACAAGTTGTTATGAAAGTAGGAGGTGAGTGGGTGAGTTTGTAATGAATATCATCTGTAGTCCCATACGGTCCAGGATAATATGTAGGACAAAGACAGATCTTCTTTTGAGATTTCAAATAATTAAGAAAATAGCAACTTGCACTGTGATAAGCCAATTTTCACCCAGGAAGTTTGAGAAAAAATGTCTTGCTTGTGCATTTCCTTTCTTTGGTTAACCCTTCCTCCTTCCTGATTTCATAAAATAGCAGTTAAAACAGTGAAATGTAAACATATGTTTCTTTCATGAGGCTCTAAATCTTTAAAGGCAGTAACTTTAAAATTCCTATCCCTATTATCTAGACCAGGAGTTGGCAAATTAAAGCCCTACAGGCCTACTTTGTCCTACTGCCAATTTTTATGAATAACATTTTATTGGAACACAGCCATGCCCATTTATTAATTATTGTCTATGGCTTTTTGCATTACAATGGCAGAAGTTAGTAGTTGTGACAGAAATCATATGGGTTGCAGAGCTTAAAATATTTCTTCTTTAGCCCTTCACAGAAAAAAATTGCCAACACAGATTTAGTATTTGAAAAACGTTTTTTGAATAAGTGAATTACAGGAGAGTATCATCTATATTGATGTCTGACTTTAAGTAAAAATTCTGTTTGTTAAGAATACATTCTTGCTTAAATTATGAGTCGAGATAATGAATGACTTATCTAGTGAGAATACATTATAAAATGGTTTACTTGATTTAGTCAGTTACTGAAACTACTAACCATAGTACCTCTTTTTGGTAGTTTGTTTTGGAAATGGAAATATCTGAGTCTTAATTATCTTATCAAATTCTTGGTTCATCTTTGTATTCTATAGACTAAGTGGTCGATCATAAGGGAATGTGCTACATAGGCTATTAGTTGCATGAAAAAATAGTGACAATTTCTTGACATAAAATCCCATAATCAAGTTAGATAAAGGTTTTTTAAAAACAAATTTTAATTTTTAGAGCATTTATAAGTTCCAAGCAAAATTGAGGAGCAGGTTGTAAAGAAAGTTCCTTGGTACCCTGCACATACACAGAACCACCCCAACTATTGATAACCCTCACCAAAGTGGTACAGTTGTTATAATTAATGAACCTATATGGATACATCATTATTACCCAAAGTCCATAGTTTACATTAGGGTTTACACTACTGTCTATGGATTTTGACAAATGTATAATAACATGTCTCTACCATACTTGTAATATACAGAATAGTTTCACTGTCCCCCAAATCCTCTGTGCACCTTCTTTCCCTTCTGACTCTCTGAGGGCCACTGATCTTCTTACCATCTCCACAGTTTTCCCTTTCCCAAAATGTCATACATTTGGAGTCACACAGTACGCAGACTTTTCAGATTGGTTTCTTTCACTGGGCAATATACTTTGAAGTTTTCCCCCATGTGTCTTTGTGCTTGACAGCTCATTTCTTTTTGTCACTGAATAATATTTCATTGTCCAGATGTATCGCAGTTTGCTCATTCACCTACTGAAAGATATCTTGGTTACCTTCAAGTTTTGGCAATTATGTGTAGGTTGCCATAAACATCCACATGCAGTTTTTTGTGTGGACATAGATTTCAACTTATTTTTATAAATACCAAGGACTGTGGTGGCTGAATAGTATAGTAAAAGTACATTTAATTTTGTAAGAAACTGCCAAACTGTCTTACAAAATGGGTATACTACTTTCCATTTCATCCAGCTGTGAATAAGCCTTCCAGTTGCTCCACATTATCACCAGCATTTAGTGTTTTCAGTGTTTTGCATTTTCACCATTCTACTAGGGGTGGTTACCTTTTTAACCTAAAAATTTGCAATGCTTTCAAAGTTGAAAAGACAGGTTTGAGTATTTGGGGATGTGGTGGCAGATACATGTCTCAAAACAAATTGATCATTGAAACATTTTGCTGGAGGAGTGCCTATAAATAAATATTCCTGGGGACCTACTGACAGCATTTTTTTCTCTGGTACGTAGCCTAGCATAATGCCTGGCACACAGCAGCTGTCTGTGGATATTTGGTGAATAAATGAATGCTTGATTTTGGAGCTCATAGAGAGATCTGGGTTGGCTGCAGGGTGAATGAATTCAGATATAATGGGATAATCTTGGGCCTACTTACAGAAAAAGAAGCCAGTATTCATATGCATGAAAGCTCCAAGGCTTAAGAAGCTATTATATGAATGTTCTATTTTAATGGGATAGGTTAATTAAATGGTTAATTCCAGTATTAAAATAGAAATAGATATCTGAGACCAATTAATTGCTTTTTTATGAGCTTTTAAAATTTTATATATTTGGCCAATACCTCACAATAATTCAGTATTCTTTGGCAGCCAGTAGTTGCTGATGGCAGTTTTCTTTGTCAGAACTGTTATCAAACTGTGCTATTAAAAGAGATTGATTTGGTGAAATCTGGGTAGATCTGTAACAAAAAAGCAGGCAGCCCAAGCTGTTGTCTAACATACAGGAATTTGGATGGACTTTTCTTTATCTTCTTGGCTTAAGCTGTAGTTTATAATATTTTGAATCTGGTCTGAGTAAGCTACTCCAAATGTGTCTCATACAATTATACATTTAAGCCAACATTTTATTCTGAAAAGAATGTTTATATAACTTTGTGTTTGGCTTCATATATTTATTTAATATACAGTTTCTGTTGACATTTTTCCAGTTCTTATTCTAAATAGCAAATTTATGTTACTTCATTTTACAAATGAAGAAACTAAATTCTGGAGCAGGTTTCAATGCAGTTTTAACAATAACAGTATGAAGTAGAGTGGCATTTAAGAACTAGGATATTAACCTGTTTTTTAGGTCAAATTTGTTTGGTGATTCAATTTATTTAAAAAGTTATATATAGCTTTCTGTACTTTGTGATAAACATTATGATAATTTCCTCTTTCAGTGCTTAAAAATTCTGAAGTGATTTAGGCTTTTCTTGCTCATGTCAAGAGGGTTGTGAAAGCACTTATTTCTACTTAAAAAGTTTCCAAACATAACAAACATGGTAAAGAGTAGGTAAATTTTTAAAATGTTGTAATTGCTGCTGAAATGTAAATTGCTATGAATGCAGTTTAATTATCATGATTCTTATTATATTAATAAAGAATATTCAGAGATTTTCAAAATATATTTCATAATCAGGAAAGAAATTATAATCATGTGCATGGAGGTGGAAAAACTTATTAGAATCCTAAAACATGAAACATTCACTAGATAGAAGTTAAAAAGAGTCTTAAAATTAAATTTAGTAAAAGTGATTAACAAATAACTTAGAACACTCAATCTGTTTTTTCAAGGGACAATGCTATGAATGATTGTTTGGATTGAACTTGTTCCACTAGCCTACAAATAACAAGTCACTCTGAAAAACTCACCTGGGGATAAAGCAAAAGAGGTAGAGATAAGACTATTGGTAAAGGTCTTTGTGTGCCATGATAAAATATGAAAAGCATGTCATAGAAAATGGGGATCACTAAGGTTGCCAAGAGAACTGAACTAGTTTGGCTTGGGTTTTTAAAATACATATCTGTATAGAGAATGCTTTGTGTATGCAAGACTGAAGTTAGCGATATCAAGTTAGGAATGCAATGCAGTTTAGGAAAGTTCACAGGAGCTCGAACCAGATTATAATTAAAGGTATAAACAATGATGACAGAGTTCCCCAGTGGTTAGCAAGAAAGGAAGCAATGGGCGAGGAAGAGTAGTTTCTAAGAAAGAAGGTAGTAGAAGAGAGCAAGAAGAGTGAATAATGAAAGGAACTGGATTGTAAATAGAGAAGATAGGGTAATGGATATGGAAAGGAAAAACTGAAGTAGGACTCCTCAATGAGGAAGAATAAAGTAGATTGTGGGGAAGAAACACTGAATCAAGAAATTCTCCCATCAGGTTGGAGCAAACGATTATATAATTGGGTCATGATTACACATTGTGGTGTATAGTTGCTAGCTTTATGATTGTGAGCTAAATGTTTGAGTCAAAGGAATATCTATACAAATGCTATATCATCAAGAAGAACTTAAGGTGATTCAGATATAATAAGTATATTAATTATATTCAGATACATAAGTATAATTATGGAAAACATATCAAGTTCTATATAGAGAAGTTCTTTTAGTTCTTGCTATATGAATTTGCTTAATTATTTAATTATATGATTCTCATACCTTGTGTCTAAGAACTTAGTGAATTTAGAAACATGACTTCCAGAAATCTGAAGAAATATGGCCCCATGTCTAATTTAAGACTCACTGCTAAGCCATGGCATTGTTAATATGATACCACATGGTGGGGTTTGGATTTTCTCACATGTAAGTAAACTGATTAATATATATTTTTTGATGGTAAGTTAAGCTGAAGATAACCACTTATGTTCTCATCTTCTTATTAAAAATAATGAAACAAAGGCAGATTTAAATTACTTTTTACAGATAGTTTCAGTTTGAGATCTTGTTCAGTTAACATTTATTTACCTGGGCCCATGAATTGGAGGGATTTGGGAAAATAATAAAAGATGACATACACAAAGAGTTGTATACTGAGTCCCTTATCTGACCCAGTTGTGAATTCCTCTGAAGTTATGTATGCAAAGTACTTTCTGGTACCTGGACTTAACTGTACAGCAAAAGAGACACAGTCCTTGGTAATATACTCAGAGATGAATTGATTTTTGTAACTCATAGGCAACTGTTTACACACTGGCTCAGCTAAAGTTAGTTTACATTCTCAAATGTCAGGCTAACTGGGACCCTAAGCCTACTGGATCTACAGCAGATCTAACTATGATTCTCGTGCCAAACAACAATCTAAAACCAAACAGTAATGATTATAAGAGCAACGTGGAAAATTTATCTCTTCTAGAGGTATATTAAATCTTTTTTTGTGCTATTACAAATCTTTCTTCTATGTTTTCCTGAATTAGATATTTATTATTGTGGTATTTTGGTCTCACTTTGTTTGGCAGTTATATTAATGATCTTTATGATACTATTTTGCTAATATTAACTAAGAAAATTAGTCATTCACTACTATTTAAGAAATTATGAGAATAAATTTAATGTATATTAAAGGCATTCCTATTAAAAACAATGTTTTGCAGAAGTTAAACACAGATTTTAGGATAAAATAATAATAATAAGATTCAACAGGGCAAAAGAGTGTAATTTTTTATATCAGTATTGTGTACTTTAAATGAAGATACTAATTATAAAAATGTAAGCCATGCATGTAAAATGAAATGTATTAGAATTAAAGACAGAAACTTTAAAAATCTTTTTTCTATATAATTTTAATAACATTTTAAGTGCTTACAATGAATGTTATTGGAAAAAAGTCATAATCCAAATTTGTTGAGTATACATGTCTATAAACTCACAGAAAAAACAGAAACTCACTCAGCAAGATGTTGACATTTTCATGTTATTTGAATTTTCTGTGATTTTTACAGTATGCACTTTATTATCTGATATGGTTTGAGTCTGTTTCCCCACCCATAGCTCATCTTGCAGCTTCCATAATTCCCATGTGTTGTGGGAGTGACCCAGGAAATAATTCAGTCATGGGGCAGGTCTTTCCCATGCTATTCTCCTGATAGTGAGTAAGTCTCTGGAGATCTGAGATCTGATGGTTTTAAAAATGGGAGTTTCCCTGCAGAAGCTCTCTCTCTTTTTGCCCGCTGCCATCTATGTAAGATGTGACTTGCTCCTCCTTGAATTCTGTCATGATTGTGAGACCTCCCCAGCCACGTGGAACTTTAAGTCCATTAAAACTCTCTTTTGTAAATTCCCCAGTCTCAAGTATGTCTTTATCAGCAGTATGAAAGTGAACTAGTATATCATCAGAAAAAAAAATACAAATTGTTGAATAAAATTCAAAAGACATCAAGAGCAAATACAACAAAGATTGGATTCCTGTGTTCATTAGGGTTCTCCAGAGAAATAGAACTAATACAGAGACAGAGAGATATATACATACACATGTAGAGAGAGATATATATGTATATTTATTTTTAAAAGTTTTAGGAAATTTCTCATTCCACTGTGCAGGCTGGCAAATCCAAACTCTGCAGGGAAGGCTAGCAAGCTAGAGATCTGAGGAAGAGCTACCATTCAAGAGAAACTTTTAAGGGAAGATACTTCTGCTTCCCTCTGACAAATTACATAGGGAAGAAATAAATGCAGATAGAGTATCTGAAAAAAAATTAATTAATAAAAGTGTGTGTGTGTGTGTGTGTGTGCATGTGTGTGCCCCTGTGTGTGTTGGGGGTGGGGTTAGTGGATTTGTGTGTAGATAGCCTTCAAATTCACCACCTTCCGGATAAGATCAATTGTTTCCTTACTTCTACATTTCCTTTGCAGAACTTCACAAACCCTAAGAGTCAAGAGGTTATCTCTGATTTCCCATGCTTCATGTAAGACCAATCCTCCACCTTCTTCCAGGCCTCCTATGCAGAAGCCAAGAGGTGGGCAGTGGCAAACTTGTGTGCTGTGAATTAGAAGTGTTATTAATAAGAGAATCTCTTATTAATAACCAGGATATCAAGAGCTCTTCATATTTCTGCTAAGACGTAGAAACCTTCTCCCTCAGATCATAGCCTCTCAGACTAATCTAATCACATCATTTACCACTATGTATTATAATGGCTATAGGTGCCCAAGACTCTATAGTTGTCTCTCATGACTTAGACATTTACGCCCCTGTAATTACCTTAATCCAATCCTATTTTACAACATTCCCTGATTCAAAAAGCTTTCCATGTGCTCTCTGGGTCTTATGATCTGGCATCTGCAGAATCTCCTGTATCTTCAAACTCTTCTCTGAACATTTGTTTTATTTGTTTTAATCCTAGCTGAGCACTCCCTTTTGGTCACTATGTTTTCCCTACACTCCTCTTAAGTAACTTAAGTAACATGTTCACACGTTAGCACTAGCTCTGAAGGAAGGGGTGTTATCTCTTCTGCATCCCAATCATCAGCCTCTTCTGTTCTCATTGCCAGTTTTGAACTAGTTTTTCTACCTCTGGCCTAAACTTCTCAAACTTTGAATAATACGACCTCTGTTTAACTGTACTTACTAGTGTTCCTTTTTGCATTGATCAACAGATTCTCAGGGTATTCTACCTTATTTCTTAAGATTATAGCTTTTGTCTCAATATCATTCTCTACAGCATTGCTTCGGTCACAAGCATCAAGAGCTGAATTTCCCCAGAATTTTGGGAGGACGAGGCGGGTGGATCACAAGGTCAGGAGTTCGAGACCAGCCTGGCCAATGTGGTAAAACCCTGTCTCTACTAAAAATACAAAAGTTATCAAGGCATGGTGGCAGGTGCCTCTGGTCCCAAGCTACTTGGGAGGCTGAGGGAGGAGAATCACTTGAACATGGGAGGCAGAGGTTGCAGTGAGTCAAGATTGTGCCACTGCACTCCAGCCTGGGTGACAGAGCAAGACTCCATCTTTAAAAAAAAAAGGAGTTGAACTTCCTTAGACAATTCTTCTAAATGATTTTTGACCTCCTTTCCTTCAAAGATATTTTTCTTCATACTTTCACAAACACTAAATTCTATATTATACATTGACATTGTCATTTTGAATAACTGCAAACTCTCAATAATCTAAAGAGCCTTTGGTTCTAAACGTTGTGGTAATTCTTTGACCTAAATAGAACATAACAATTCATTGATCCATTTTTACTTGCCCTTATCAACCTCAATTTAGACTCTATGCTAATAGAATTTCTTTTTTGCATATATCTTGCCAGTGACCTCTGTTAATAAATTGTTCTCCAATAGTTAGTTCTCAGTATTCATCTTATTTGACCTTTGTAAAACTTGTGTTAATTTATTATTCCATCATTCTTAATATTTATTATTCACCTGCTTCCTTGGATTAACAATATCTCTTGGTTTTCCTCTTACCTTGCTGGATGTTCCTTCTTGTATTATTTGCAGTTACGTCCTAATCAACTAAACCTCTAGGCTTTGAAGTGGACCAAGGTTCAGTTATAACCCCTCTCTTTTTTTTTCTCTATATCCTCAGTCCATAATGAACTTATCTTGTCTCAAGGCTTTAATATTAATATATATCATGTTCACTCTCAATTGTGTATCTCTATACTAAAGCTCTGCTTGAGAACTCATTTCTTAAGCCTACATTACCATTGGGAAATTTAATAGGCATTTTCACTGTCACTAGTTCAAACCTGAATTCCTCATTTTTTTTTTTTTTACTCTTAAACTTTTTCTCTTGCAATCATACAGATCTAGAAAAAGATGCTGTCAGGTAAAGAAAGCAGTAAGTGCAAAGGCACTTACTATAGTGTTTATAACTATATGAGGAAAAGTAAAGAAAGCTGGATGTCTAAGTTAGAAGCTAAGTTAGAAAACTGGAGCATAGTATAAGATAAGATAGAGAGTTAGTGAGCACTCCCTTTTGGTCACTGTTTTGCCATTGGTCTAGGTTGCCATTAGTCTAGGTTGTCATTGCTATGACCTTGGCTTTTGTTCTAAGTTGAGATGTACAGTTATTGGAGGGTTATATAAGCATAAGGATGACGGTTGTAATTTATGTTTTATATCAATTACTAAGTGTTGTGTTAAGTATAGACAGTAAAAGTCAAAAATAGAAGCTAGGCAACCAATTAGTTGATTTTCACAATAGCTCAGGTGACAGATGATAATGTTTGTCCAGGGTGTCATGATGGAAGATGCAAAAGTGGTCTGAATATTTTAAGCTAGTGATGACAAAATTTGGTAGTTTTCCAAAGAATGCTTTCATAATTTTTTTTACTGACATCTCCTGTGTAAAATGCTATTAAACTAAATAAGTAGGCTTAATTTTTAGAGAAATAACTTTTCACTAAAAGTATTAGAGAAATGTTAAGAAAGAGGCCTGAATTTATTACATGCATACCTCTTAATTCAGAGGCAGCATATAAGACATAAAAAGACCATCCTTCATGTAAACACTGCTAGGTCTAGAGAAAAGCTCACTATGTATAGACATCTCTGACTTTCAGTGGTTTGACTTATGGTTTTTCAACATTTTTGATTGTGTGAAAGCAATATGCATTCAGTAAGCTTCTCAAATGTCTTTCGACTTAAAATATTTTTGGTTTACAATGGGGTTTTCTGGACATAACCCCATGGTAAGCAGAGGAATATCTGTATCTTAAATATATAAATAAACGTAAAAGCCAAGTCCAAATGGAGTGTAGATGAAGAGATACAAGGCCACAGAAGAAAGCAGAGGTTGGATCAGAAGTGGACGTATATTATGTTAAGGAGCATGAACTGTACTGAACTGTAAAAGGTCAGTGAAATGTTTTAATCATAGGAATTTCTTATATAGAGAATTATTTTCTAAAGGTCACTCAGAGTCAATGAAAAAAAAGAATGAAATGGAGAAGGACCTTAGAACAAGGAAACATGCCAGGAGGGCATTCTTTAATGATTTAGTGGTAAGGTGATGATTGCTTCAATTAGGGATACTGGGATAATGTTGGGATAAAGAGAAGTGAATGTATTTAAGAGAAGTTGAGAATGTCAGAATGGCAGGACCTAGGGATTATTATGCTTCAGAAAGGAGGGAAAAGGAAGAATTAATCTGAACATAATCTGAAACTTTGACTTGGATTTTTGGGTGATGAACAACTAATTCCTAAAATAAAAACCATGGGAAAATAAATGAGACTTTGAGGTTGAAACAGAAGCAGGAATGATGATGGGTACAGCCTTATACATCAGATATCTGTAATTTATATACATAAAGATTTCTCCTAGATATACAGTTATATAGCTGTAGAAAAGTGAGTATATTTACAGTTATAGAAGTGGATGAGTTCACTTCAAAAAAGAACCTATAGAGATGAAATAATAGGAGCAGTTCAGAAATGGCCAAGGAAATTTTTAAGATATGGATAAGAAGATACCACAATAAATAAATAAACGAATAGACGAAAGAAAGAATAAGAAACATAGAAATTGAGACAATTTGTTGGGCAATTTTTTTCCCTTTATTATTTGTTCTTCTAAATTCACCGTTTAAATGAAATCTTGTGGTGTTGTACCATATATATATATATATATGCAAAAGCTGGAAATGTTTGGTTGGAAAAATGCAGATAATCTTGATTGAACATTTTGGGTACATTTAACCTAGTTTAAAAACCAGTAGTTTAAACAAATTGAACTCATAAGAAAGAGCTAAATGAACCTTCTAACTAACAAATATTAACCTTTAGGGAATTAGTTAGTAAACATATTCAACTCCTTGAAGCTGCATGTATTTTGAGAGTGCTAATTGATATTTTCTTGTTTTCACTGTGGAGTTGGCAAGGGGGACCAGATATAAACTGGAGAACACTAAATTTAGGCCCATTACTAGAAAATACAAAAACTACAAGATACAAAAATAGACATTGCTGAATCTTACAAAAACAACTAAATCAATCTTAATAAATAAAACCAATACCAAATAAAATACAAAACAAAAACATTCCACATGATCTATAAAATTTATTTATTTTATTTTCTGTTTGGAGCCAGGTTGGAGTGCAGTGGTGCTATCATGGCTCACTGTCCCCTCAAGCTCCTGTGCTCAGGCAATCCTCCCACCCACCTCAGACTCCCAGCTAGCTAGCACTGCAGGCACATGCCACCACACTCAGCTAATTCTTAATGTTGTTTTCTTTTTTTTTTTTTTGTAGAGAAGAGGTCTCACTAAGTTGCTGAAGCTGGTCTCAACCTCCTGGCTTGAAGTGATCCTCCTGCCTTGTTCTCCCAAAGTGCCGGGATTACAGACATGAGCCCCCTGATTGGCAAAAATTAAACTGTTTAATTCTACCACTTGAATGCTTGGATCCAGAATGTTTCAAACGTTAATTTTTAAGCATGTTAAGAAATTTGTGACGGTCACGGTGGCTCACACCTGTAATCCGAGCTCTTTTGGAGGCCGAGGCAGGTGGACCACAAGGTCAGGAGGTCGAGACCATCCTGGCCAACATGTTGAAACCTCGTTGCTACTAAAATACAAAAAAATCAGCTGAGCGTGGTGGTGTGAGCCTGTAATCCCAGTTGAGGCAGGGGAATTTCTTGAACCCGGAGGCATAGCCAAGATCGCACCCTTGCACTTCAGCCTGGTGACAGAGTGAGACTCTGTCAAAAGAAAGAAGAAAGAAGAAAGAAGGAAAGAAGGAAAGAAAGAAAGAAAGAAAGAAAAAGAGAGAGAAAGAAAAGAAAGAGAAATGTATAAAACTTTTAAAAAATTATTTTATTTATTTATTTATTTATTTATTTATTTATTTAATGCAGGAGTAACACACAACTTACCGAAGCATTCTCTAAGCAAGCAATAATTTAGAAATCTGAAATAATATTTACCTGACAGCAGAAAGTCAAGATGTGTACTTGGGCCATCCAGTAGAATTAAGAGAATTGTTGGCAAAGCATCCCCTGAAGCAATGTAGATTGCACAGTTCACAATATGATGGACTGCACACAGCAAGAGTCCACTTTTGTTCAGCAAAACAGGCTGCCAAGGTGCTCAATGCAAGCAAGAGGGCTATTTTATCGGTGACATTATCTTACAAAAACCATCAGCATGCTCTTACATGAGCTGAAAGCCCTTGTAAGCCTTCCTGGGGAATGTAAAGTTTAGCCAATTGAGAGACTGACATTCATCCAGCAGCATGAAGTAGATGGTGCAGAGATGAGTCAGACCAGTGCCTTTAGCAAGTCCCAGCTAACAATTCAGTTATAATTAGTATTTTGGAACCACTGTCCATGTTTTACTCTGACAAGAGAGGTTTCAGTGTTTTATTTTTCCTTGAAAAAAAAAAAAAGATTGTATTTTTTGTCATAGTACTAAAATGTGTGTGCAAAAATTTTGTCACTCAGAAAATCTCTGGATCTGACTGTCAGAGGAACTTTGGGTATTTTCAGGATGTTAATGAACAGACATCTACATCTGTATCTTGCACCTGAAGTCAGATGTCACAGTTAATGTGCTCTGAGTATCATAGTATGCTTCCACAGAATATAAAAGATACTCCAATGACATAACCCCTGGTTCCTTCAGAGCCAATGAGTATTAAGCACCTGTGGTTTCTTATGTGATTCCAAGTCAACTGACTGAGAAGTGAATAATTCAGTCGACCTAGTTTTGCATGACATTTGTTTTAGCATTGTATAGACATTGCCTTAAAATAAAAATTGAAGTAGATTGTCAGGCAATGTCACCAATTTTAAATTGCTAATCAATTGTCTATTTATGCTTCTATAAAAATATGTGCATAGATACACATACATGCGTATATAATTTTGAGTTAATTTTATTATTCTAATGCCAGAATTCAAAATAAATAAGAAAAAAATGATTCTACTTATTTAATTGATGTAAGAATCTATTGTATATGAAAATAATTTGAGGGAGGATTTTGGGAATATGACAGAATAGAAAGAATCAGGAATCTGTCTCCCGGCTGAGACAAGGATTGCTATGGCAGAGTGGGTCCATGTAACTATTTTGGAACTCTGGAGTCTATTAAAAGCATGGAACTTCCCAGTAAGGATTGGATAGTAAATTGTGGTTAGTTTTAGTCAATTCAGCTCTTAGTACAGTAGCAACTACCTGTTTTCAACTCCTCAGCCTTATGCAGCTGTACATGTTTCTAGAGCAACCTGTATATAGTAGGCACATGGTAGGATGGGGAAAAAAAAAATCCTCTCATCCAAATAGTTGGGATTTTTTCTCTGATTACTAATTGCTACTTCTGAGCACAGAGGTACAGAGAAAAAGATGGGTGGATATTGTTGCTTTACCTCTCCACGCTGTTGCAAGCTCTTCTCCTTGACTGAAGTTACTTCTGGAAAATGTTGGAGGCTGAAGCCTTTTTCCAGACATCAGAGACTAGGGCATTAAAAAGGCAACTGCAACCAGGTGCAGTGGCTCACACCTGTAATCCCAGCACTTTGTTAGGCCGAGGCGGGTGGATCTTGGGTCAGGAGATCCAGACCATCCTGGCTAACACGGTGAAACCCTGTTGGGCGTGGTGGCATGCGCCTGTAGTCCCAGCTACTTGGGAAACTGAGGCAGGAGAATCGCTTGAACCCGGGAGGTGGAGGTTGCAGTGAGTCGAGATCGCACCCCTGTAATCCAGCATGGGCTGCAGAGCGAGACTCCGTCTCAAAAGAAAAAAAGGGAACTGCATATACAAGGAAGATTAGAAAGTAACTACGCACGCCCAGGAAATGGCACATGCTCAGAAAAGACACAAAAAGAACTTAAGTTTACATCGCACACTGATTCTTGACACTGACACAGCAGAGACAATTTAAAAAAATACAAGACCAAAAATAAATAAATAAAAAGAAACAATAATGAAAACCAGCAAACCCTGGGGAACAGACAGTTTGATTTCCAGTGTCACCACATTATTAGATGCGAAAGTTTAATTTTCTTTCTTTAAATTTTTTTTTTTTTTTTTACTTTAAGTTCTGGGATACATGTGCAGAACCTGCAGATGTATTACACAGATATACATGTGCCATGGTGGTTTACTGTACCCATCAACCCATCATCTAAGTTTTAAGCCCTGCATGCATTAGGTATTTATCCTAATGCTCTCCCTCCCCTTTCCCCCACCCCCTGACAGGCCCCAATGTGTGTTGTTCCCCGCCCTCTGTCCATGTGTTCTACTGTTCAACACTCACTTATGAGTGAGAACATGTGGTGTTTGATTTTCTGTTCCTGTGTTAGTTTGCTGAGAATGATGGCTTCCAGCTTCATCCATGTCCCTGCGAAGGACATGATCTCATTCTTTTTATGGCTGCATAATATTCCACGGTGTATATGTGCCACATTTTCTTTATCCAGTCTATCATTGATAGGCATTTGGGTTGGTTCCAAGACTTTGCTATTGTAAGTAGTGATGAAATAAACATACATGTACATGTGTCTTTATAGTAGAATATAGTACAGCAGAGTTATAATCCTTTGGGTATATGCCCAGTAATGGAATTGCTGAGTCCAATGGTATTTCTGGTTTTAGATCTTTGAGGAATCGCAGCACTGTCTTCCACAATGGTTGAACTAATTTACACTCCCACCAACAGTGTAAAAGCATTCCTATTTCTCCACAGCCTTGACAGCATCTCTTGTTGAACCTTACACAATACTATACATATAACAATTAACACAAAATTGATAAAATTTCTTAAATTATAAAACTCTTAGAAGAAAACATGGTGAAACTTAAAAATATTAAATTTGGCAATAATTTTTTGGATATTACAGCAAAGGCACAGGCAACAAAAGAAGAAATTAGACCAAGACTTCATAACAATTTTTTAAACATTGTGAATCAAAACACAATATCAATAGATTTTTTTTTTTTTTTGGAAAAAGAGAGAAAAGGAAAAAGAAAGAAAGAAACAGCAAAAGAAAGAAAAAAAAAGAATGAAAGAGAGAAAGAGGAAGAGAAAGAGGGAGAGAGAATGGGATTCTTGTCTTATTTCCCAGGCTAGAATACAATCTAAAAATGGGTATTAAAAACCTCTTTTATGCCAATAATTGTGCTTAACAATGGAGACAGGAAGGAATAGGGGATGAAAATAACAAATAAGCAGCCAACCAGATTTTATTTAAACCTGTGAAATGCTATGCAATTGCTGGGGAGTGATTTACTTCCAATTATGTGGTCACTTTTAAAACAGGTATAATGTGATATTGCGAAAAATGTATGTTTTGTGGATTTGTGGGAGGAGAGTTCTGTAAATATTTGTTAAGTCTAGTTGTTCCAGGTCTGAGTTCAAGTCCCGGATATCCTTGTTAATTTTCTATCTCGTTGATCTGTGTAATATTGACAGTGTAATGTTAAAGTCTCCCAGTATTATTATTGTGTGGGAGTCTAAGTCTCTTTGTAAGTCATTAAGAACTTGCCCTATGTATTTGGGTGCTCCAGTAATGGGTGCGTATATATTTAGGATCGTTAGCTCTTCTTATTGCATTTATCCTTTCACCACCATGTAATGTCCCTCTTTGTTTCTTGTGTTCTTTGTTGTTTTAAAGTCTGTTTTATCAGAGATGAAAATCACAGCTTCTGGTAATGCTAGCTGGCTGTTTTGCCCATTAGTTGATGTAGTTTCTTCATTATGGTGATGCTCTTTACCTTTTGGTATGTTTTTGGAATGGCTGATACTGGTTGTTCC
>CAUYQU010101726.1:0-19303 GCA_963574635.1 Cheracebus regulus | reverse complement strand
TTTGTGTTCTTGTGTCAGTTTGCTGAGAATGATGGTTTCCAGATTCATCCATGTCCCTACAAAGGATGCAAACTCATCGTTTTTGATGGCTGCATAATATTCCATGGTGTATATGTGCCACATTTTCCCTGTCCAGTCTATGATTGATGGGCATTTGGGTTGGTTCCAGGTCTTTGCTATTGTAAACTGTGCTGCAAGTGTAAACTAGTTCAACCTGCCTTCCAATTTTATTTCATTGAGTTGATCTTCAATCTCTGATATCCTTTCTTCTGCTTGTTCCATTGAGATATTGAATTTTATGTATACTTCGTGAAGTTTTCATGCTGTTTTTCAGCTCCATCAAGTTTATATTATTCTCTAAGCTTTTTATACTAGTGAGCATTTCCTCTAACCTTTTTTAACGTTCCTAGTTTGTTTGTATTGGGTTAGAACATTTTTTTTTCAGCTCAGAGAAGTTTGTTATTACCCACCTTCTGAAGCTTGCTTCTTTCAACTCATCAGACTCATTCTCCATCCACCTTTGTTCCCTTGTTGGTGAGGAGTTGTCACTCCTTGGAGGAGGAGAGGCATTCTGGTTTTTTGTGTTTTCATCCTTTTTGCACTGGTTTCTTCCTATCTTCATGGATTTATCTACCTGTGGTAATTGAAGTTGGTGAGTTTCAGACGGGATTTTTGCATGGACATAATTTTTGTTGGTGTTGAAGCTTTTTTTTTTCCTGTCTTTTAGTTTTCCTTCTAACAGTCAGTCTCTTCTGCTGCTGGACTACTGGAGGTCCATTCCAGACCCCGCTTGTCTGAGAATCACCCACGGGGACTACAGAGCAGTAAGGGTTGCTATCAGTTTCTTCTTCTGTTATCTTCATCCCAGAAGGGTACCCACCAGACAGCCAGAGCTTTCCTTTATAAGGTGACTTTTTGGATATACGGGGGTCAGAAGCCACTTGAGGAGACAGTTTGTCCCATATCAGAGCTCAAGTGCTGTGCTGGGGGCTTCATTGTTCCATTGAGAGCTGCTGTGCAGGTACATTTAAGTCTGCCACAGTGGAACACCCAAAGGTGCATTTCTCCCCCTTTATTTCTTCTTCTAGAATAAAAAAGCAGAAAATATTAGCTACAAGTTTAGATCTAAAGTATTCTGAGGCTCACCCACATTGGCTTGCCCAGTAATCTCAGTACTTTGGGAAACAAATGTAGGAGGATTGCTGGAGCCCAGAAGTTTGAGATCAGCCTAGGTAACATAGTGACACCTTGTCTCTAAGAAATATTTAAAATTTGCTAGGCCTGGTGGCATGCACCTGTGATTTTAGCTTCTTAAGTGGTCAAGGAGGGAGAATCACTGAACCTGGGAGGTTGTTGTTGCAGTGGGCTGTGATTGTGTTTTAAGAGTTAGAGAGTGGCAAGATAGTGGTGTTCTTGAGGCAGAAGGGTGAGAAGAGAGATTTGAAAACTTTTTATAGAGGAAGTGGCCTTTAAGTAGGACTTCAAAGAATGGGCCAAATTTGGGAAATCGAGGAATTCTACAAGTTGGTGCAAATGTCCACAGGGATTAAGCAAAATAAATATATGTCAGGATAAATTGGTGATTCAAGATGAGATTGCATTATTGGAAAATATGTGTTTTTCCTATTCTCTGCTCTGAATGTCTGTGCCTTCTCAAAACTCTTATGCTGAAACCCTTACCCCCAAGGTTATGCTGTTAGGAAGTGGGATATTTGAGGGGGTGATGGGGTGATGAGGGTGAAGTCTCACAAATAACATGAGTGCCTTTACAAAAGGGATCCCAGAGAGCTCCCTTGCCCCTTGTACCATATAAGGACACAGGAAGAAGTTTTCACTTATGAATCAGGAAGAGGGTACTCACCAGACACAGAATCTGTGACACCTTGATCTTGAACTCCCAGCCTTCAGAACTGGAAGACATAAATGTCTGTTGTGTATAAGCCACCAGACTATGATATTTTATTACCACATTCCCAAAAGACTAACATATCATATTTAATCCCTTTGTTTATAAACACTAGAGTACAAAATCTGTTAAAACTTTCTTACCACAGAAAAGTCAACTAAGAAGGAAGAAACTAGTGTCCTGGAACTCTTTAATTTTGTGTACAAAATAATTTTTTCACTATAGTACCAGTAAGTATGGAGGAAACCAGTGACAGTATGCTGATGAAGATCAGACACCATCAATAATCCATGGCATCTTGAAATTTTAGGGAATAAACTCATTTCCCATCTTCAAATTACTTTTCTTTGTTTTATTTTTTATCCTAAGCATGTTTTATGAATAATGGTTACTTGGGATTTACTAAAACTTTAATGTATCAAAAAGTATATTATTTTGCTGTGTTAAAAGGCAGGAGAATTTAAAAAGGCTACTATGAGAACTAGGTGATGTTCAGTTAATGAAGTTTTAATGTGTATTGTGAATTTTAAAGAAATTTTTTGATTTGTTTCTGAGACAAGTTTTTACTCTGTCACTCAGACTGGACTACAGTGGTGTAATTATACCTGATTGCAGCTTCAAATTGCTGAGTTCATGTAATCCTCCTGCCTCAGCCTCCCAAGAAGCTTGCATATGTCACAATGCCTAATTTTTATTTAATATTGGCTAGGCTGATCTCAAACTTAGGGGCTCAAGTGAGCTGCCTGTTGGGTCTCTTGCAGTGCTGGGATTATGGGTGTGAGCCATCATGCCCGGCCTGGAATTTTTACAAAGCCCAAAAATGTTATGTAGGTTGAAGTTCAAAAGCTTTAACTTAAATTGCTTCTATATTTGACAAAATAAGTCATCTTCATTAGCCTGAATTTTTCTTTAAGGTACTTTTGCCAAACTATCTTTAGAAGGCAACTACAGAAAAAACATGTCTGGGAATATTTACGGGAGAAGTTTTCCTTCTAATGGAAATGGAATGTGTTAGTAAACCAAAAAATCAAATATTAAACTCAGAATATTTGAAGATTGCACAAAAAATTATATGTGAACATTTTGGGTAGTCTTTCGTGCAAAAAATACCCATTTAGATAGAGAAACCTAACATTAATTACAAAAACAAAAACATGGGCCTTTTAGCTTGTCAGACTAGTTCATTGTTGTTTTGTTTGTCATTTTAAAAACAATAGTGACGTACTCCTATGGAATATGCATATTAACAGTATAAAGAAAGCAATTATTCAAACTTTATATGTAAAAATTAAAACTTTCCAAATGATGATTTTGGGTACAGTTATGTGAAGATAGTGTGGAAAGGTGACCAAGCTTATCACATCCAGAAGGAGTTAACAAAGGTTTTCTTTAAAGAGCCAAAAAAGTAAATCATTAGGGCTTTGTGTATTGGAAGAGCTTTATCACAAATAATTCCATTGCTACAGCAGAAAACAGCCATTGACAGTATCAACATAGAAATCAGTACGTTCCAATAAAATTTTATTTATAAAAGCAGCTAGCAGTCTGGATTTGGGGACCTTAGTTTTCTGACTCATGAAATAGATCAACAAAAGCTTCTAAGAGTTTATTGAGAGTTTTGTGGCTGATATATGATACACCAGAATCTCCTTGGGATCATTCATATGCGTGGATATTTAGGTTTCTGTTTTATTTTCAAAGCAGGTATCTCTGCCTTATGCCACAGTTTTGCCCTGAATCTAAATTCTTAATGAGGAAAGTTCTAGAGACTCTCAACATGAGCTTTTCTGCTCTTGTTTGCTTCTGCCTTAGTATCTGCAATCTTTCTG
Organism: Cheracebus regulus; assembly: GCA_963574635.1. Taxonomy (NCBI): domain Eukaryota; kingdom Metazoa; phylum Chordata; class Mammalia; order Primates; family Pitheciidae; genus Cheracebus; species Cheracebus regulus. The sequence continues at coordinate 15,568 of CAUYQU010101726.1, read as the reverse complement.
GGACATGTGGAAGAGAATGCTCCTCTCATTATAAGTGACTGAAATCCCTAAGTTTTTTGTATTGAGCAATTAAAGTCAGTCTCACCAAAGACAATGCTTGCTGCTTGTGCTTGGGCTCTGTGGCTTAAAAATCATTTGAAGTCTGAACTAATATATGGAAGATGCAGCTTTTAAAACCAGGAATACCCCCTGTAAATTCCCTGAAAATAATGACACTCTGGTTCCTCCAGGCTTTCCTGTCCAATTTTCATCCATTTTTCTTTTCTTCTTCTTCTTTTTTTGTTGTTCTTCTTTCTCCTCTCCTCTTCCTCCTCCTCCTTTTTTTTTCCTTCTTTTTATTATGAAGAGGATTTTAAAATAAGAGAAAAAACCAAAAGGTCAGCCACGGTGGTTCACGCCTGTAATCTCAGAAACTTTGGAAGTTGAGATGAAAGGATGGCTTAAGCCCAGAATTTAGGACCAGACTGGGAAACACAGCAAGACCCCACCTTTACAAGAAAGTTTTAAAAATTATCCAGACTTGGTGGCATACACCTAATGGTCTCAGCCTTTCAAGAGCCTGAGACAGGAGAATTGCTTGAGCCCAAGAATTGGGACCAGCTCAGGCAACATAGTAAGACCTTGTCTCTACAAATGTAGCCAGACATGGGGGCATACACCTATGGTCCCAGCATCTCAGGAATCTGAGATGGGAAGATTACTTTAGCCCACAATAGTTGAGACTGCAGTGAACTATAATCACACAACTGCACCCCAGCCTGGGCAACAGAGTAAGACTTTACCTCTAAAAATATTTAAAAAGAAAAAGAGAAAGGAATGCTTTTCAATACCAGACTAGGCTTGGATATTATTGTTCCATATAAAATGAACATGGAAATGTATTTTAGCAGCATTAAAGAATTATCTCTAAAAAGCACCTTTCTGCCTTATTACATGCAGACAGTGATTATACTGCCTGCTTGAGCAGGTCAGCTTCCCCAGGACAAAATACCACAATCGAATACTAACTTCTCCTTTTGAACCTGGTCAATTAGAGGATGGAGGTGACTCCTCCTGACCACAGCTGCATGTTCCCCTCACGTTTCACTTCTCCATTCTGGAATATTAAATCTTAAACCTCATGTTCTCTGGTTTTACTACAGCCTGTGCTCTTTCTGTGTTTGTAACCCTAACTAGATGAGTGCCCCTGATTTCTTTCATCCCATATTCTGCTACATTTTCATGAAAGACAGGACAGACCAGAGAAGATGGAAAATCAAGTTGCATGAGAAAACAGTTCACCACACTTTGCTAACAAATTCCCATCAAATAATTAGTGGGTCAGCTGCAGTGTACCACACCTGCAATGTCAACAGTTTGGGAGACTGGAGCGGGAGGATTGCATTGCTTGAGCCAGGAGTTCCAAAACAGCCTGGGAAACATAATGAGAATATGTCTCAACAAAAAAAAGTATTAAAAACTAGCTTGGCATGGTGGCATGCCCCTGTAGCTCCAGCTGAGGAAGCTGAGATGGGAAGATCACTTGAGCCCAGAGTTCAAGGTTGCAATGAGCTATGATCACACCACTGAACTCCAGCCAGGGAAACAAAGTGAAACCTACCTCAAAAAAGTAGATATCTTCATTTATTAATTTTCTCTTGCAACCAATATTTATTTGAATTAGTATTTTAATGCTCAATGACATACAAGATACAAAAGAATGTAACAGAAATTGTAACCAGCCCATCCTCTGCCATCCTTGAGTTTAAAATCTAGGGGCCAGAAGGGGTAAGGTATGGTGGCTCATACCTGCAATCCCAACATTTTGGGACGGCAATGTGAGGAGATCACTTGAGCCAAGGAGCTCGAGACCAGCCTGGGCAACATGGCAATATCCCATCTCTACAAAAAATATTAAAAACCTTGCTTGGTATGGGGTTGCACACTGGTAGTCCCAGCTACTCAGACAATCGAAGTGGCAGAATCACCTGAGCCCAGAAGGTGAAGGCTGCAGTGAGCCATGAGAGTGTTATTTTAATCTAGTCTGGGTGATGGAGAGACTCTGTCTCAAAAAATTAATCTATTTATTTATTAAAATCCAGTAGCTCCTGAGAGCTAATAATTGAATGAATACTTTAATGAACAAACAACTCAAGACAGCGTCAGAGAGTAGTAAAATATAAGCAAGGTAGTATGATAGAAAGTGTCCCATTTCCTGAGATGACATTTGCATGGAGACCTGAAGGCTGACTATACAAAGACTTAGGAGAAGAGTTTCCTAGAGGGCAAAAGAGTTTTGTGGGCACCATAAAAAGGTTTCACACTATACAGGACACATAAGAGGTGCTCATACAATCAGTAACCCAAGTCATTAATTGGTGAACCCATCTGTATGGACCAACTTCCCCAAAGTCATGCCACAGGTTCAAAGTGGGTTTTTTAAATCTATGAATGTTGACTCAATTAAATATCTGATGGCAGACCCCACAGCCCCTACACTCTTTCAACATGTGCCCTTATCAATGGATGCTTGCCACGCAATGGTTTATAAGGTAATTGAGCAAATCAAAGCAACCTAATACACTAGGACTGTAGTTCAGATAAAGGGCCAACTTTTGGACATTACTCTTGTCTCTGTGGTGCTTACAATATTTTATAAAAATGAGATATGTTGAAACTTTAATATGAGAAAGCACGAATTCACACACTAATGTTGACTTCTTTTTTCTTTGAGACAGAGTCTCACTCTGACATCCAGGCTGGAGTGCTGGGTGATATCTCAGCTTGCTACAACCTCTGCCTTCTGGGTTCAACTAATTCTTGTGCCTCAGAATCCTGAGTAACTGGGATTATGGACATGTGCCACCATGCCCAGCTAATTTTTAAGTTTAGTAGAGACAGGCGATCACCATATTGGCCAGGCTGCTCTCAAACTCCTGACCTCAAGTGATTTACACATCTCAGCCTCCCAAACTGCTGGGAGTACAGGCATGAGCCACCACATCTGACCTCACCAAATCTGGTTGAGATTTATATGAGGTACATGAATGTGTATATATGTGCATTTATTCTTTTACATACATATTGTATAATACATGTACAGATATGCATTCTTTTAAATTATATATGTATTGTATATGAGTGTATGTATATATTACATACCCTGTGTTATATATAATCTGTACATAATATAAAATGCATACATCATTTTTTCTATATTACATATAATACATAAAATGCATATTACATTTTAATAAAAGGATGTGTGAATAAATATGCATGTATATTAAACACACATATAAAATAATATGTGTGAAAGAATACATATTGGATGCACATATGTACCTATGTACACACAATGTATACATGTGATATAAATTTATATATGATATGTAATGTGTGCATATCTAGAGTAGCTGATAAGTAAATGATGCATAGAAGATAGATACATAGATAAACAGATAATTGATGGAAAGAGATATGTAGACAGAGATAGATAGATGACAGATAATTGATGGATAGACATATATGTAGAGAGGGAAAGATAGATACATACATAAATCATAGATAATTGATGGATAGATATGCAGACATACCAAGATAAGATGATAAGATAAGATAGATGATGGATTATTGATATATAGAAATGTAGAGGGAAAGGTAGATTAGATAGATAGATGATAGCAGACACATGATTGATGGGTACAGAAACAGACAGATAGATGATTGATAGACAGATTGAGAGAGTCTTTTATTCTAAGCCTCAGCACACTTCATATTGAACTGGATTGTTTGTGGGTAGCCACCCTGTACACTGTACAATATTGAGCACCTTCTTTGGGCTCCACTCACCAGATGCCAAAGAACACACAGCACCACCAGTGTGACAACCAAAAATGTCTCCGGACATTTGATAAGATCCCCCGAGGAACAAAGATGTCTAGACTTTGCTCTAGGATAAAGGAATCTCTTGAACCCACAGCAGTCCACTTTTGTTCTTGGAGGCCCAGTGTTCCCCATGCAGTCAGCCATCTACATGTCATAGTATTAATGGACATGGCTGTGTTTTGAAGGTCCACTCAGACTAGTCCCCCTCATGGGGATTGTAATCCCTGTGAAGTTGACTCCATCGCTCTGGTTTGCATAGATGAGGAAACAAGCCAAAAGAAGTTCAAGCACTCCTCCTTTAAGGACTTTGAACAAGCAAGGAATGCATGCCCAATTCATCTGGTTACAGAACTCTTGCTTTCTCTGCTTTAACACTTCCCTCTCTGGGATGAGATGTCCCTCAATCTCTAATCCTCTGGCCCCAAAGGGACTGATTCTGCAAAGAGGACCAAATCTTCCACAAGGAGGGAAACTTGAAAGCAGTAATCCATTCCTTGGCTCCCAAAAAGAAATGTCGGGAGCTGAGTTTATTCACGGCCACCATCTACCTTTGCAACATCAGATTTATCTGGCAGAGAGTAGGTACAGTTACTCCCTTCTCAAGCCTTTTTTGTGGCACAATGAAAGGTCTTTTGTGCACAATGAAGGGTCATTCCCTGGACAAGCCTGAGGTCCCTAGTGGTAGAGCAACATTACCCCATAGCCAAGACACAGGACAGGACAGAATGCATAACGTCAAGATGGAGGATGCCATTGGGACTCACAAGAGGCTACACACAGATGCCATGAGAGCCAGTAGAACCATCCATCCTTGGCCAACCATGGAGCTCTCCAGTCACAGACATTAGCCATAAGTGCCAGCAGTCCCCAGTGGGTCATGGGGTACAGACAAAAGAACTCCAGACACAGTGGACAGATGTGGAAACCTAGACCTTTGCTCCACTTCCTGGAGGGCACATGAGTCCCCCTCAGAGCCCAGATGTCACTCAGGGAGAAGCAGCAGAAGAGGCAAATCATGTAGGCTGGGCATTTTTCTGAACAGATTATGTTGTCTTCCACTGAACTAAAATAACTGGGTGGACTCATCCTAATTCCTTTATGTCCCCAGAAACTCACTGCCACTAATACACTCACTTGTATGAACAACACATGTGTCACAGACACAAACACATATACAGTTCACCAGCAAGTGTTCAGGTACATAGCACACACATTCTAGCAAAACTGCACATATATAGTTCATAACACATGTGCACCCAAGCCCACTAAATACACACCACATGTGGATACATACACTACATACTGTATCTATAGGCAGATAGATGTACACATACACACTAAATAGATGCTGTGCCTATGCACATGCATGCATGCATATACACCACACACATATGAACATGTATATATCATAAACATAAGTATGCACACATATGAATATCACACATACAGGCACATGTGTATACACCAAAAACATAAGTACACAAACTGCACATGTGCACTCAACACATCACATACATACATATCCCACAAACGTGAATATTTGCATACCTACTCACTAAATGCATGTCATACATGCATGAAAACACATGTAACACACATCGCAGACACACATACATATGCATGTGTACTAATGCATGGTGCACACATGCACATAGAAATATCACACACACTGTACACACACACTCATTGTACACTACATATAAATACACATACAAACATACACATCATGCACACGAACACTCATAGTACAAATGTACACATTGTCATACACATCATACATGAACATATACATGCTCATTATATACACACATACATTCATGCACACACAGACATATTCATTTGCACACAGAGTCATACATCACTTCATCACTTGCCTCAGGGAAGATGGGATGAGTGACATTTTTTCTATGCCTGTGAGCCCAATGTAAGCAAATGAAGTAAGTGACAGGGAGATGGTGGCAGAAAACTCACCCAAACCCATTCAAGAATCAAGAGTAGTCAAGAGGAAATTCATGTATCAGGAAAACAAATTATCAGCCATTGCATCTTCCTCTAGGGTTTTGCTCAGCAGATACCAGAAGATCCTACAGTTCTCACGTGACCTTCACAGTGGAGACTGTTCCCTGGTTTAACCCCAAACCAGGCCTACTCCCCACTTCAGTTCTTGTCTAAAGATTCCACATGGAACTTGCTGTTTCAGGACCCAACAAAGAGAACACTGGTCTTAAAGACATTTCTTGTGAAAATCAATCCATGTTGACACTCCAGTTTGCAATAGTTACATAGCTATGCATTTGCAGTTATGAAATCCTGGCCTTACTAATCAAAGGGAAGCAACTTTCTTTCTTTCTCTTTTGAGATGTAGTTTTCTCTTGTTGTCCAGGCTGGTATGCAATGATGCAATCTTGGCTCATCGTAACCTCTGCCTCTCTGGTTTAAGCTATTCTCCTTCCTCAGCTTCCTGAGAGGCTGGGATTACGGGCATGTGCCACCACACCCAGCTAATTTTGTATTTTTAGCAGAGACAGGGTTTCTCAAATGTTAGTCAGGCTAGTCTTGAACCCCTGATCTCAGGTGATCTGCTCATCTCAGTCTCTCAAAGTGCTAGGACTACAGGCATGAGCCACCATACCCAGGTCCTTTCTTTCCTTCCTCTCCCCTCCCCTCCCCCTTTGCTTCAGCTCCCCTCCTCTCCCCTCTTCCTTCCCTCCCTCCTTTCCTCCCTCACTTCCTTCCTTTTTTTTTTTTAATGCAGTGTCTCAGTCTGTCACCCAGGATGAAGTGCAGTGGCACCATCTCGGTTCATTGCAACCTCTGCTTCCTGGGTTCAAGCGATTCTCATGCCTCCTGAGTAACGGGGAGTACAGGTGCCCACCAGCATGCTAATTTTTGTATTTTCAGTAGAGACAGATTTTGCCATGTTGACCAGGCTTGTCTTGAACTCCTGACCTCAGGTGATCCACCCACTTTGGCCTCCTAAACTTCTGGGATTATAGGCATGAGTCACATGTCCAATCCTCTTTTTTTTTTTTTTTTTGGAGGTGGGGTTTTCCTCTTTCTCCCTGGCTGGAGTGCAGTGGCACTATCTTGGCTCACTACAATGTCTGCCTCTTGGGTTCAACCAATATTCCTGCCTCAGCCTTCTGAGTATCTGTGACTACAGGCAAGTGCCATCACTATTGGCTAATTTTTGTATTTTAGCAGAGACAGGGTTTCACCATGTTGACCAGGCTTGTCTCAAACTCCTAACCTCAAGTGATCTACCCAGCTTGGCCTCTCAAAGTGCTGGCACTAGAGTCTTGAGCCCCCTCATTCATCAGGAAGCATTTTTAAGTCTTCTTAGTGTTCCTTCAATGAATTAATATTCAAGATTGAATGAAAGATCCCAAATGGCTATTGAAAAATTGATGTGCTCTGTGGTTGTAGAAATAATGCAGAGATGGGTCAGGATGGCATGTATGAAACACTCTCATTTCTCCAAAAATCCTCAACAAAATAAAAATATAAAAGTACAAATAAGTGAAAGAAGGTCATGAGTATGGATGAGATGATTAAAAATCAGAAAATTCTACTGTAATCTGAGCAAAGGAAAGAGAAAGTTAGTAAATCTGAAGCTGTGGGTGTTCACATTGTTTTTTATTATGCTCAATAACATAAAATTTGAGTTACACTATGCATGCAAATATAATTGCCAATTCATATATTACCAATTACTAAAATTTATGTTCTCATATTTAATAAATTAAATCAATAAAAATACAAGTTTTATGTAATCCCAGAACATTGGAAGGTTGAGTGTGTGGATCATTTGAAGTCAGTAGCTTGAGACCAATGTGGCCAATATGGTGAAATCCTGCCTCTACTAAAAATACAAAAATTAGCCAGGTGTGGTATACACCTATTATCTCTGCTACTTGGGAGGCTGAGGCAAGGGAATCTCTTGAACCTGGGAGGCAGAGGTTACAGTGAGCCCAGATTTTGCCACTGAACTCTATCGTTAGCCACAAAGCCAGACTACATCTAAAAAAAAAAAAATACAAAAACTGAAGTTCTAATAGTTTTCTGTACCCAAAGAGATCATCTCACTTTCTCCCTGAAGAACATGCCCCTTCTCTCTAAAACATTCATTCAGAAGAGTCTATGAAGAAAAAGAGGAGGTATCAGCTCAAACTCAACATGAAGGCTGTCCCATCTCAATTTTCAAGACATACCATGCCTCAGAGGCCTCTGGAGATGGAGGAAACAAATAGCAGAACATTTTACACCCTTAGGCCCAGGAGTCAACTTCTAATTTGACCAAAATCTGTTCAGTCTTGAAAGTTTTTTTTTACTCTGTAGGCTAACTTAGATCTTCTCACCCAACTTTTGAGGCTGCACCTATAGGTGTCCCATTATGCATATTTCAGCAGTTGTTCTTGGCACCACATGGTGCTAGTATCAAAACAGAAATGAAAAAAGCTGGAGCTCATTCACCCATCCATTCTCCAAACGGACACCTGATTTCTCCAACAATGGGACTCAGAATCTATTCTGATGCAGCTCCTCATGTGTCAGAGAACCATGTACCTGTTGTCAGTTAATTTGCTGACTAAAATCAGGAATTCCTTTGCTCCGTCCCCAGCCTCATTAATCTCTGGTCTGTGGGTATGCCCCACAACCCCAGCAGGATCCCAAGGTGATCATTCTGCCTTGGCCTTCCAAAGTGCTGGCATTATAGGTATGAGCCACTGCATCTGATTTAACCAGTTTTATTTATAATAAAGGTGCTTACATAACCTATATGACATTTATAAGTCTATACATTATAGGAGGAGAAAAAATTATCTGACTCTCTCTGAGCTTGAATAGCCTTTGTGTGAACTTACAAAGTGGCCAAAGTTGTTGAAAAAATCAGCTAATTCTCATCTGTAGCTCCACCCACAGAATAATGTTCTACATCTGGCAATTTTTCCAAACAATAATTCAAAACAATAGGACATATCTAGGAGAAATTTGGAAAATGCTAAAACAACAACAGTAATAATGAAAATTTATCTATATACTTAGCAAGAAAGAAGGGTTTAGTTTTTTAAAAAGTGTTTAACACTAGAATGTAAGGCTAATGGCTGCTGATATATCCTTATTTAATTCACCGCTTATTGTCTGGCTCCTATAAAAAAGTAAATGTGGCTGGGTGTGGTGGCTCACGCCTGTAACCCTAACACTTTGGAAGGCTGAGGCAGGTGGATCAACAAAGTCAGAAGTGTGAGATCAGCCTGGTCAACATGGTGAAACCCTGTCTCTACTAAAAATACAAAAATTAGGCCGGCATGGTGGTAGGCACCTGTAATCCCAGTTACTAAGGAGGCTGAAGTAGGAATATCACTTGAACCTGGGAGGCAGAGGTTGTAGTGAGTCCAGATGACACCACTGCACTCCAGCCTAGATGAGAGAGAGACACTATGTTAAAACAAACAAACAAACAAACAAACAAACAGCTGGCACAGTGGCTTGTAGTTGTAATCCCAACATTCTGGGAGGCCCACGTGAGAGGATCATTTGATCCTAGAGGTTTGAAACTAGACTGTACAACATAGCAAGGTCCTGTCTATATTTAAATTTTAAAAATTTAAGTCAATGTTTGTTTGTTTTATTATGAGAGAGAGTCTCACTCTTTTGCCCAGGCTGGAGTGCAGTGTCACAATCTCAACTCAATGCAACCTCCACCTCCTGAGTTTAAGCAATTTTTCCGTTTCAGCCTCCTGAGTATCTGGGATTACAGGTGTTCCAATCATGTTCAGATAATTTACATATTTTCAGTAGAGATGAGATTTTACTTTCTCAGTTGGGTTGGTCTTGAACCCTTGATCCTAAGTGATCTGCTCATCTCAGCCTCCAAAAGTGTTGGCATTACAGGTGTGAGCCACCAGATCTGACCTATGTCAGTGTTCAATGCTAACAAATAATTGTATATATCTGTGGTGCACAACATGATGTTTTGAAAGACATTTCTACAGCAGAATGGCTAAATCAGGTTAATTAGCATATGCACAATTGAACCTTCTTATTAGTTTTTGTTAATATTTACTCATTTAGCAATTTCCACACACACAAAACATCATTAGTAACTAAATTCACCATGTGGTGCAATAGTTAAGTGAACTGTTAAATCAATATGTAAGAGGACATAACACCATCAAAAATCATAAACATTAGGACTTGGTGAAGATGGGAATTTGAATAGATCACAGCATTTGATATCAGAGGTTTATAACTTGGGTCATACACACATGTCTCTGTATCTGTTCTCCACAAACGTGGTGGACAGATGGTCAAGAAACAAACTTCCCAAGGCACAGATTATCCATCTGAAAAGTGCAGAAAAGAATAATACAAACTCAAATCTTCTTAGTCCAGCCAATCTGGAAGATCAGCAGAAGTTTACTATAGCTGGGTGCAGTGGCTCACTCTGTAATTCCAACACTTTGGGACTCTGAGGCAGGAGGATTGCTTAAGTCCAGGAATTCAACACCAGCCTGGGCAGTATAGTAAGAGCTGAACTCTACTAAATTTTTAAAAAATTATCTGGGCATGGTGGTGTGCACCTGTAGTCCCAGCTACTCAAGAGGCTGAGTCAGGAGGATTACTTGAGCTCAAGAGATCAAGGCTGTAGTGAGCTATGATTGCACCACTGCACTGTAGCCTGAGTGACAGAGCGAGACCCTGTCTCTGAAGAAAAACAAAAATAAAGCTTAATCTTGTTTAGTACTGGTGCAGATCACCATGTTGACAAGGTGAGTTTAGAAAGTTGAGAGAGATATTTCTATAAAGGGAACCTGAAATACAAAAATTATTGTGTTATTAGTCTTATCACATTTTATTCTTATTCTATTTCAATGTGATAAAATAGGATAGTGGGATGAGGGTGACTTAATTTTTTTCCTTTTTTCCTTTTGGTTTCATTTTTTTTCCTGGAAAACAAATTTTATTTAAAAAATTTCACAACTAAAAATACTCATAATATTGTTAAGATCTGTGGTCTTATTCTGCAAGCCTGCTGTGTTTTAACAAAGACATTAAACACTTTTTTAAAGTAGAATACCACTGAATGTAAGTAGACATAATATTAGTACTTTAATTATAATTGGACTCCTTTTATTATGGATATACAAGGTTGAAATAATGAATTAATTTTATAGACCCTATGAAAACAATTGGCATGACATGTGGGATGAAGTAATGCTTTGCTGTAATTTCATCCCCCTTTTTTTTTTTTTTTGAGATGGAGTCTCTCTCACCCAGGCTGGAGTGCAGTGGTGTGATGTTGGCTTGCTGTGATTCTCTTGCCTCAGCCTTCCAAGCACCTAGGACTACATGCATATGCTAGAATGCCCAGCCAATTTTTGCGTTTTTAATAGAGATGGGGTTTCACCATGTTGGCCAGGATGGTCTAGATTTCTTGACCTCCTGATCTTCCTGCCTTGGCCTTTCAGAGTGCTGGGATTACAGACGTGAGCCAATGTGCTTGGCCCCATAGTGTCACCTTTTAATTAAATAACACATATAAAGAAAACTGTAAGAAATTTTATAATGTTATTTCATAATTCACTTGTTGAAGATTGTAACAAAAACATAGTGCATTCTTTCTACCTTTAAGCATTTGGAATAATGGGAGTTTATTGCCAACTTGATTGTTGTTTTCTTCTAGTGATACATTTGCACAAAATATGTGCTCTTAGCTGACATGCCTAAAAGATAAATTAAATGTTTGTACAAATGAACTTACATACCATTTAGACTTTTCCATCTGCTAGGTATATTTGAATTTCACTAGTGTTTATTTTATATTTATTTATTATTTTATTATACCAATTACACATAGGTTAGGTTTTTTGCATAGTCCCACATTTCTTGGAGGCTTTGTTTTTTCCTATCAATCTTTTTTTCTCTAATCTTGTCTTTACACTTTATTTCATTAAGCTGATCTTCAATATCTGATACTCTGTCTTCCACTTGATCAATTGTGTATGCTTCACGAAGTTCTTGTGCTGTATTTTTCAGCTCCATCAGGTCATTTATGTTCTACTCCATACTGGTTATTCTAGATAGCAATTCCTCTAATCTTTTTTCAAGGTTCTTCCTTGAATTGGTTTAGAACATGTTCCTTTAGGTTAGACTAGTTTGTTATTACTCACTTTCTGAAGGCTATTTCTGTCAATTCATCAAACTCATTCTCCATCCAGTTTTGTTTATTTGCTGGCAAGGCGTTGTGATCCTTTGGAGGATCTGGTTTTTGAAATTTTCAGCCTTTTTGCACTAGTTTTTTTCTCATCTTCATGGATTTATCTACCTCTGATATTTGCTGTTGGTAAACTTCTGATGGGATTTCTGTGTGGATGACTTTTTTGCTGATGTCAATGCTGTTCCTTTCTGTTTGTTAATTTTCCTTCTAACTGTCAGACCCCTCTGCTGCAGGTCTGCTGGAGATTGCAGGAGGTCCACTTCAGACCCTGTTTGCCTGAGTATCACCAGCAGAAACTGCAGAATAGTGAAGATTGCTGCATGTTTCTTCCTCTGGGAGGTTCATTCCAAAGGAGAACCTGACAGATACCCGCTGGAACTCTCCTGAGTGAGAGGTATTTGTTGGCCCCTGATGGAGATGTATCCCAGTCAGGAAACACAGGGGTCAGGGACCCACTTGAGGAGGCAGTCTGACCCTTCTCACAGCTGGAATGCTGTGTTGGGAGATCCACTGCTCTCCTCAGAGCCAGGAGGCAGGAATGTTTAAGTCTGCTGAAGCTGCACCAACAGCCATCCTTTTCCCCAGGTGCTTTGTCCCAGAGAGATTGGAGTTTTATCTAGATGTCCCTGACTGGGGCTGCTGTCTTTTTTTCAGAGATGCCCTGCCTAGAGAGTAGGAATATAGAGAGGCAGTCTGGCTACAGAGACTTTGCTGAGCTGTGGAAGGCTCCACCCAGTTAAAACTTCCTGGTGGCTTTGTTCGCACTGTTTACTTGTTTATGATTTTTTAAAAAGTGGTTTCATTTTTATTGTTGTTTTTAAAAGGACTTTCCAGATCAGGAATCAAAATATTCCATTTATTTAGATGTTTGCAGACCTGGTGATGTACAACTGTAGTTCCAGCTACTCAAGAGTCTGAGATGGCAAGATCATTTGAGCCATCAAGGAGAACAAGACCAGCTCCATCAACATAGGAAATCCCATCTCTAAAAAAAAATCTTAAAATTATCCATGCATGATGATGTGCCTTTATGTTTGCTACTCGGGAAGCTGATGGAGAATTGAGCCTAGGATTTCTAGCCTACAATAAACCATGATCTTCAACCAACTCCAGTCTGGTTGACAGAATAAGAGCCAATCTTTTTAAAAACAATTACTAATTTGTATAAAGGACTTATATAATCTTGCAATTTCCAACAGGTTTGCTCATATCATGAGTCGCTCTCCAGTCAAGTGAGGCTTGCCTTGAGTCAAGGGTGCAGCTCTGATCCTTGCAGCTCTCTCTGAGTGTCAGAGGTTGGGGACAGGATTACACCATGGGCATATGAAAGGGAAATAAATCTTGGGGACCCCATAGCACTAAGCTAAAGGAAAAAATCAAGTTGGTAAATTCTTAGTGCAAACCTGCCTCTCATTTTATTCAGTCACCACTCTGCTCACTGAGATAAATGCATATCTAACTGCCTTCTTTGAAGAAACTATTCACAAACTCAAAAGAATGCAATCATTTGTTTCTTACTTACCTATGACTTAGAAGCACCCTCCCTGATTCAAGTCATTCCAACTTTCCAGAAGGCACCAATGTACATCTTACATATGTTGATTGGTGTTTCAAATCTCCCTAAAATGTATAAAACCAAGCTTTACATTGAGCACACTGGGCACATGTCATCAGGACCTTCCGAGGCTCTGCCATGGGTGTATCCTAAATCTTGGCAGTTGGTGACCTGTGCAAGATATTTGGGGTTCACAGCTAATAGGATAGGGAAGGTTGGAATTTTCCTTGTTGAATGTAAGTTGTCTCTTTCATTATCACATGCAGCTGATTCCCCTTGGGATAACTGCCTTGAAGCTGATTGGGTCAAGGAGACTTTAATATGTTTTAGTCAAACATACTTTTACTTTATCCAAATTCTCATCATTGTGGCTTCTACAAATATTCTATGTCAATTTCAATATGTATGCTTATGGATTTCATTATTTTTGAAACTGTGTCCCTGTAAACTGTTTGCTGTTACATATACCTTCCAGGTGATTTACCTTGATTTTTGTCCTCTGCATACTAAGGACCAGATAGAAAAGTGGGACTTGTCTTCTAACTCATAGATGGCTAATAGTTACCAAAAACAATTGTATTATGTAGGTTTACTCATAGAGAGAGCAGACAGATGAGTCCTTGCTAGGGTCTGGGGGAAGGGATAATGGCAGGGGAATAACAAATTGAACATGGACAATTTTAGGATGATAAAAATGTTTTGGAACTAGATAGAGGTCATCATTGCCCAACATTTTGAATTTATAACATACCACTGAATCATACACTTTTACATTATTTTATGTTAGGTGAATATAAATTTTTAACAAAGAAATTACATTCTAAATCCTAAAATTTTGATTCAAGAAGGCACATATATAGCACAAAGCCATTAACATTTTGCCTCACCATTTTTATCTCAACTTCTTGAGTACTTCATTAATCCAGTATGCTATGATTAAGCAGCAGTTGCAATAACAGACCCCAAAACAGCAGGGCTTGGGGAGGAGCCAGGATTTTGGCCCACTGGCAAAAATGTCAATTATAGGCAAAGAGCCCAAGGGCTGGCTCAGTCAGAAATCAGTGTCCCATCCCAATAAAGGTACTGATATTGTCAGAGGCCTTTGAACCAGAGCAATTTCATCTTGAATAGTAGCTGTGTAAAATAAAGCTGAGACCTACTGGGCTGCATTCCTAAGAGATTAGGCATTCTAAGACACAGGATGAGATAGAAGGTCTGTACAAAATACAGGTGATAAAGTCATTGCTAATAAAACAGTTTGCAGTAAAGAAGTTGGCCAAAATACACCAAAACCAAGATGGTGATGAGAGTGACCTCGGGTCCTCCTCAATGCTACACTACCAGCAGCACCATGACAGTTTACATATGCCATGGCAATATCAGAAAGTTACTCTGTGTGAACCCAGAAAATATGAGACAGGTCTCAGTTAATTTAGAAAGTTTATTTTTGCCAGTGACACAGGTTTTTGCCTGTGACACAGCCTCAGGAAGTCTAGGTTTTGCCTGTGACACAGCCAAGATTTTGCCTGAGACATAGCCTCAGGAAGTCCTGATGACTTGTGCCCCAGGTGTCTAGGGCACAACTTGGTTTTATACATTTTAGGAAGACATGAGACATAAATCAATATATGTAAAAAGCACATTGGTTCAGTCGGGAAAGGTGGGATATCTTGAAGCAAAGACAGAAAGACTTGAAGGCTGGAGGGAGTTTTAGGTGAGACACAAAGGATTGCATTCTTTTTTTTTTTTGCATAGGTACACACGTGGCAGTGTAATTTGTTGCCTTCCTCCCCTTCACCTATATCCGGCATTTCTCCCCATGCTATCTCCCCCCAACTCCCTACCCCCCACTGTCCCTCCCCTATTTCCCCCCAACATACCCCAGTGTATAGTGCTCCCCTCCCTGTGTCCATGTGTTCTCATTG